>JAQMCW010000019.1:2283077-2294456 GCA_030068335.1 Chrysichthys cranchii
GATTGCGTGCGTGTGTGTGTGTGTGTGTGTGTGTGTGTGTGTGTGCGCGTGCACTGTATAGTGTAGTATTAAGGATGTGGAGGCACAGTAATATGCCCTGACCGGGTTCGGTGGTTGTTGGACGCTTGTATTTGCAGCCGAGTCGAGCTGTACATGCAGCTTTCAGTGTGTTTGAGTGCCATAGTGGGGAGATGAAGAAATCAATGAACTCTGGAGGTCTGACCAAGAACGACCCGATCCTAAACAAATATGCTACCTAAGTGGTCACTGTTTATATGTGTAAATGATATAGAGAGAAGCTGGTATTTGCATGATGTGACTGTTAATCTGGTGGAAAATAATTCCCTTGTTTTAAAGAAAAACAAAGAAGGAAAGAAAACACTTCTAAACTAGCAAAGCATCCATGATTTTTGGAATCTCCTTCTTGTAATATGGACCATTTTGGTATCCAAGTGCAGTTCCTCATTGTGAAGGAACTTCTCCCCCAAAACCCTTTCAGCTCCGAAATCAGTCGCTTAAATGAATCCAATGGATGCAAAACAAGGGCTAAATAAACCTCTGCTTAGCCGAATTCTCCTCGTGTAACTATTAGAAACCAGTCCTCGTTCTACCTACGCATTCCTCCTCAAGTCTAAGAATACGCTCTGTCCTTCTCTCTTCTTGGAGATTATATTAAAGTATTGGGGGCTGACTGCTTCAGCGAATCTGTTACTGTCCTGGACGGACGGCCAGGTCTGATCATCAGACCTGATTTGACCAATGGCTGTGTCTTCTGAGGGAAATGAATAAACAGAGGGTGGTAATTAAGTTATATCCTGCTGTAGGGACTGCTGTTGATGGTTACATGTTGGTGTTGAATACATCAATACTAAAAGAACAGCAGTCTGCATTCCCTCAGTCTTTTGAGCTACGGACTCTCTCATAAACGTCACAGACAATTCTTCATAGTGCATGGCTGACACATTCTTGCGATGCAGTGTAGTACAGCTACAAAAACTAAAGCTTTGAAGATTCTTTATTGATTAACGTTTGGAATATATTCCGGTCATGGAAGGCGTTATTGCCCAGTGGTAGAAAAATCTCAACGTGTCAAGGTAGAAACCCAGTATATCTTGCTATCACCATCTTACATACTACTATAAGAACTGTTTGCCACGATGGACCGTGTGTATGCACTCTGATATTTTTTTTTTTTTTGTACAGTTCCCTTTAAATAAGAGTTTTCTTTATCACAAATTGGCCAAATGATGTTTTGATGATTGTCATTTATTTTCCTGTATGTAGTGTTATTAACAAATCAATTTGACATTTAACCCATGGTCTGTCTAGTGCTTCTTTTTGAGATGCTAAATGTTTTTTTGTTTGTTTTTTTCTATTGAGATACTATCAAGTTGCACAAAATATGAGTTGTATTTTTTAAGTAAGTCATTATGAGATGATGCCTACCTGGTGTCTCTGCAGTGTGATCAAGCTGAAATGGACCACAGTGGGCTTGATTAGCGGTGCTACTAAATTGCCGCAGGTAGCTGAGGTAATTAATTAGCAGCCATCCGAGAGCCGAAAAGGGTTGAGTGATGTAACAGCATTAACACTGAGGGACTGGTTGTTTTTTTTTTTTTTTTTTTAATGTCCAGGTACTAGTAAATATTTCCAATAAAGGGGGTGAATTGTATCCAGTTTATGTGGCGTGGATATTTCATTCAGATCACATTATCACTCGGGTTTGTGAGGTTATTTTCAGCAGAAATGGACAGTGCTGTTTCACAGAACTGAGAACCATGTTCTCTTTGATCTCACAGCCACAGCTGCTGATGCAAGATCTTGATGGACGCCCTTTGCAAGGACACAGTCTTACAGATCCTTCTGAATAACCTAGTTCTAGCTTTTCCATAACATTTTGTGAAACCTCATCTTCTCATTCTGCCGGTTTAGAGACTTTGTGAGATCTTTTAACAAGTTTTTGGTTCTTTCCACCTCCTGCTAAGAAACCCTTCTCACAGGTCTCTGACGGTAGGGCTCCAAAGGGATGGTTTCTCCCTTGGAGATGCTGTTGTAGAGTACTACAATTACTGGGCACTTGGGGCAGGGCTCCAAAGGGATGGTTTCTCATGTGGGGATGCTGTTGTATGGCACTAGGGTTACAGGCCACTGGAGGCCAGGCTCAGGAACGATGGTTTCCCACTTGCTGATGCTGTTGTAGAGCACTATGTTCTCAGACCACTAGAGGGCAGGTCCTGATGAAACGGTTTCTCACTTGGAGATGACATTGCAGGCCACTGGCAGCCAGGCTCAGGAATGATGTTTTCCCACTTGGAGATGCCATCATAGGGCACAGGGATCACAGGCCCCTGGAGGTTGGGTTCTGATGGGATGGTTTCTCAGTTGGAGATGCTCTATTATGGTGCTATGTTCAGAGGCCACTGAAGGCCAGGCTCCGGACGGATGGCTTACTCCTTGTGATGCTGTTGTAGGGCATTATGATCATAGGCCACTTCAAGCATAGCTCCAAAGGATGGAGGCTCACATGGAGATGCTTTTGTAGGGCACTACAATCAGAGGTTAAGCTCTGGAGTGATGGTTTCCCCCATGGAGATGCTGTGGTAGGGCACAGGGAACACAGACCACTGGATGTCAGGAGTTGATGGGATGGTTTCTCACTTGGAGATGCCGTTGTGTGGCACTACAATCACGGGCCACTGAAGACCAGGCTCAGCACGGATAGTTTCTCTCCTGGAGATGCCATTGTAGGGCACAGGGATCACAGGCCATTGGAGGCCAAGTAGGACACATGGAACCTGCCTCGGGGTAGTCCCCTGCAAGACCTCCGTCAGTTCATTCGTCTTCTTGGAAGAAAGTGGATCTCCAGCTGCTGCGTGGCATCTCCTCGGTTCTCAGGGTTCCGCATGTTATCGGTGTGAAGACCGTGTTTGGTTAGTTAAGGAATTCCAGCTCATTTGGTTCTAGGGACCGCAAAAGACCCTACAGCTGCCCCTGCTGAACAGGAAGTTCATAGGTCATGGTTTCTATAGCAACCCTTCCAGAAAATGTACAGTATTATTGATTTTAAAGAAGCCGGACCCTTCTTTCCTCTTTGTGGTTCTCGGTCATGACCAAGGCATTTTCCACGAGCGTTTTTCACTTCCCTGACATGCGATCAAGGAGTTTTCCACTTGCATGACTGAACATTGAATTCTGGTGCATTTTTAGCATCTGTATGCTGAAGTATCCTTGTTCTTGTGCAAGCCTCGCACAGCCACTTGCCCAGAGTTGAAGTCAGTCAGGGCCTCCTCCAGAGAAGAGATGGCATGCATATTCTGAAGACGGCGCCTTTTCAGTACATCAAGACCATAAAGAGCTTTCCCACGTCAAAAGCAAAGCAGTTGTTTTGCCACAGATCTATACAAACCACAGATCCATGTCTATCACATCTTTACTCTGAATTTGAGGCTGGCAAACATGCATGTTATGTCAAAGCAAGTGACACAATCGCAACTTTTGTTTTTCAAACTGAAGTACATTAGAAATACTTCAGAAATCAAGTCCAAGCCAAGAACTGGTTCAGCAAAACAAAGAGCCCGCTATTATCCTTCAGCAAAGCCACCATTCATTTCAGACTTCAACAGGCCTGTGGTTAGTGCGTACCATGTTTCCCTTCTGCTTTTGAAGTCCTCAAGTGCCACTTGGATGGATGTTGGCTGTTTACTCAACTCCCCTTAGCAACCGGTCTCCTTAGCAACTATGACAAATATGGGAACTGTGACAAAAGCTCTGCAGCTGGTTAAGCAAAGCCGGCCAAAATCTAGCAGGGCAGACAAATCAAACCCTGTGAGTGCTTTTAGGCCTGACAAGTATGAAATTCAGTATCTCTCACTCTCTCACTCTCACTCTCTCACTCTCTCTCTCACCCCTGGTGATTTCCTGGATTTTAGGTCAGGGTGAAAACGATGATTAAATTTGGTTTCGTGGGTGCTCGGTTTTTTTTTGTTTTTTTTTTAAACAATGCATTTGCACATCATATTCCAAAACAGTAGTAAATTGTATTTCCGCAAGGGAAAATAAAGGAAAATCCATCAATTCCTATATTTCCAAAATTAGTAAAAAGAATAACTCACATCTATATTTACATGTAGCTGTGTTCCTGCTTGTTGACCCCTAGATGGCAGCACTGTTCTTTATATAGATATGTGATGCCCCGCAATGGATTATTTATTTCCAAATGCAGAAGATCATATGACTTGAAAAGGTTGCTGGAGAAGGACATTTGCACACTGGGTCAATAAATGAGCTTTGTCAGCTTTTTTATTTTTTATTTATTTATTTATTTATTTATTTTTAAGAAAATACTGTGCGTACCTTGAAGCAAAATCAATGCACGTGCAAATCAGATACATTGCTCGATACACCATATTCCTTGGATCAGCCCTTCCTTCAGATTCTGCTGATGCAAATTTTGCACCTTGTTTATGATCTGAACAACAAAGTGATAACTCGTATAGTGCCCTGTTATCTGCCTGGATCTAATGAGTCCCCGGCATGCTTCACTCGTCCCACCTGTCACCTGGAGCACTAAGATGACACGTCACTGGCAGTCCCATTAAGTTGACGACTCGGCTGCTGCATTCATTACTGTCAGTCCTCTCAACTCTGCATGCAGAAAACCAGTACGATGGAGATCATGGTGGTTTTGCAGACCTAATGTGTGTTCCTCACCCCATCCACAGGCTTTCAAGCTTTTTTATGAGCTTCAAAATCCACCCTCAATCACTTGCATATCAGTATTTCCAATTAATACATGATCCTCATTTCTGCACACGATTTACTTCGGATTGAAATTCTCAGTCGACTTTTTAGGTTTACACTTCTTTACTTGGCATGCCTTTTCAGTATCCTGTATTTCGGTTTCCTATTTGACCCACAATGCAGTTCGACTACCAGCGGATAGGGGCGCAGTGTGATCTAGCTCTCAATTCAAGCACGATGCAGCGGCGCTTTAGTCTGTCCAGCTGTCTCAGCACCTTATCTGTACGCTCTGCCCAAAAGGATCAGCATCCAAAGCTTCAGCTTTCCTGCTAATACTCCTTAAGTGTTACCAGAATAATGATAGCTAGATTATTTTGATCAGAATTGTGGTATGTTTCCTGGGTGCAAAGCAGGGATACATCCTGAATGGGACACCAGTCTTATAGTTGAATTTCAAATTCAGCCTACGTTTCTGTTAGTTGTACAACTTTTGGCACTCAGGAAAATCAGGGAAAACCTTAAGAATTAAAAAAAAAAAAAAAAAAATAGGATCATTTTAATCCACCAAGATCTTTATTATTTGGGGGGGAAACAAAATCTGGTTCTAGTATATTCTCAGAAATAACGGTACCATACTGTAGGATTGGTTCCTTGTTGCTTGGGTGATATTGTCCATGATACAGTCATGAGTTTCAATTCATCCCACAGGTGTTCAGGTCAGGGGTTGAGGTCAGGGTTCTGTACAGGTTCTGTACAAGTTCTTCCACTCCAACCTTGACAAACCAGGTCTTCAAAGAGCTCGCTTTGTGCTCAGAGGCGTTGTCATTCTGGAGCATGTTTGGGAATCTGAGTTCCAGTGAAGGGAAACTGTAATGCTACCGCATACGAAAGCATTCTTTCCAATTGTGTGTGTTCAGATTTCACCAAGCAGTGTGGGCAAGAACCACATATGGGTGTGATGTGTCCACAAACCACTAGCCATCTAGTGTATCTTTCTACCTGTAGTATATCAGGTCCAATTTTGGATCTTACATTATTCGTAAAAGTATAAAATCCATACTAAAGGTGTAAAACCGACCACACAGCAGGTACTCTGAGAATAGGTGGGGAAAAATGAGTTTCTTGGACTGAAGTGCACCTCCAAACCCTGAGTTGGATTAAATTAATTCCCACCAAGGCTCATTTTTCAGAGGTAATTGATATGAGTGGTCTTAATAATAACGAAGCCCGACTCCAGTTTGCTGAGTGCATGCTACATTACCTCCAAGTCAACCTGAAATGAAATCCTTTCGGGCTGTTATTAATTACCTTCCACTGAGCGTACAGTCAATTCCCGCCAGACTCCATTCGTAGCTCCTCTAAGTCAACACCAGCGATCATCTCTATTTTTCTTGCTTAAAAGTAAACTTGGCCTGCTGTATTAGCTCTCGTAATTGTCTTTGAAGACATCACATACTGTGTGTCATCGAATCAATAACGACAGCCATTAGGAGAGAGGCGATATTTCAAATCCTGGTTAAGGCTCCTGACTGCTCAAAAAGGCTCAGATGGACATTTTGCGTCCTATACGCTATAGATGTGTTTTCCAAAAAAAAAAAAAAAAAAAAACGGGTTCCTTTAGGGTTGATGGTTAATTGTTGAAACATTTTATAGAATAGCTTTTATGCAAAACAGATGCCTTCTTTTGTGGGCTTCTATATAAAATCCCAGATGGACAAACCAAAGACCCGTTTGGATTTCAGATTCAAACCTGTGTATAGCAATGTTTACGGTCTGCGCAATGTGGGGAACCTTTAACGCAGTGCTTCTCAACTGTTTTGTTTGGGAATCAAGTTGTGACCCAACACGAGACTGAAATTGTTTATCAAATGGAAGTAAATGAGAAGAAATACGTATTAATGTTATGTACAGGGTGTCCGTAAAGTCTGGACACATAGGTAAAAATACAACTTCAAACAACATCAATATGAAGACAACTTTTTATTCAAACAACATCCTCAGTATGATTTCCATCACTTGCAGTGCAAATGTTGATACCTTTCGCAAAATTACAAAACCGTTGAATTAAATGAAAAATATCCAATTATCCTCTGTGTCCAGACTTTACGGACACCCTGTATAGTATACTGTTATACTGCTAGCATTTATCCATTGCACAAGCCTCGTATCTTGCATATCTTGTATTCTCCTCCATATGGTGTCATTGCATCAGATGTGCTGAAGAGCTCTCTGGTCATGCCGACTGCAGCGGGTAAAACAAGCTCCTCCTCAACCGTGTGGGTCTTTTTGTATTTTGCAAGGCAATGAGCGAGTTTGTACAAGTGTTTGGTCCTGACCAGTGCACGAGTTTTTGATCATTTGGTTTGAGTTGTGTCCAGATCCTGTTACTCAACAGGCTTGTCTTCATGGCTGGAGTGTTTTGTCTCTAAATACCTTTTGAACTTTGAAACCTCTTGGTTCGACGCTTTCCGCAAGCAATTCGCCACACAAAACGTTCTGTCGTCTGCATAAACCGTGCTTGTCTTCAGTGCACATAAATCCATTTTTTTAATGTAATCTGGGTCTTATTTTTTGTTTACCTTGGACAGCTTTTTCTATTCTTTTTGAAGAAAAACAAATTTCACTCTATTTATCCTTGTTAGCACCAATTGTTTACAGATGAATCACTACCAAAATTGACAGAATTGGAAATTGAATGCACATGATAACCAGTTTTTTGATTGGCTACAATGACAGCTATGGGGAGCATTCCTTCCTTTCTTCCTTCCTGATTGATTGATTGATTGATTGATTGATTGATTGATTGGACCCACAGCCCACTTTTGGGAACCCACCATTTGAGAAACACTACTACAGTAGAACCCTTTTAGCATGCTAAGAACTCTTATTTACCCAATGAGTCCATGAAGAGTTTAGTCATCCTAGATTTCTGAAACGTTCATCCCAGTAGGGTTTCACAAATGGGATAAACCAAAGAACCCTTTAGGTTCTAGAACAAACCGTTTTTTGTATACGCTTGGAACTTTTTTTAAGGGTCTTAAAATGTGCTCATAAAACATCCTTGTCTAGTTCTAATCTAGTCCTTTCTAAATTCCTATCCAGTTATATCTAGACCCCTACAGGTTTACCTACCAGAGAGGGTTCCAAGTAGTACTCGTTTACTTGTAATTATCTAGTGAACCCCTAAAGAATCCTTGAAAAACAATTACTGAAATGTCCATCCCATAAGGAAAAATCAGGAGTCTCACCTGTGGGACAAGGATCCTGTGGATTCAGGAATGAAATTAAGTTCATCTAATGTCTTACAAAAATTGAATATCCTGGGGAAACTTTACACCCTTTATGTAGACCTATGAACTTTCCCATCAGAAAGAGTTCCATGTATTACCATTTAAATGAGGCTAAGAATCTTGATCTGTTTTTCTTTTGTAAAGAATGTAGTTATCCTGGATCACTGAAATGTTCACCCTATGGTGGTTTTGTAGATGGGTATTGTTTTTAGCTTTCTGAAGGGGGTTCTACATTTTGATCTAGGGCTTTACATAAAACCTTTAAGAGTTTCACCAAAGGGACAACACTAGGCCAGGCATGCTCTTGGGCTCCCCAGCGGGTGATTAAAGGTCCTAGCTCGAGAAATCATTTGGCTAGGAGCCATTTCTGAAAGCAAAAACCCTCTGGTATTGAGGTTTATCCAAAACCTTTAAGGGTTTCATCAGCAGGACAAACCAAAGAAGTCTTTAGGGTGCTAGAATTTTAGCGTCTTTCAACGTGGGACACTCTTAAAATTTGTTCTATTTAGAGTCATATACATTTTCCTATCAGAAAGGGTTCTGGGTGGCTGAGTGGTTAGCACTGTCGCCTCACGGCGAGAAGGTCCTAGGTTCGAGCCCTGGGTTCGGCACAGGTGCCTTTCTGTGTGGGGTTCGCATGGGTTTCCTCTGTGTACTCTGGTTTCCTCCCACAGTCCAAAGACACGCATAGAGGCAATTAATATTTGGCAAATCTAGATTGCCCGTAGGTGTGAATGTGAGTGTGAATGGTTGTCTATCCCTGTGTGTCGCCCTGCGGTGGATTGACGTCCTGATGTCACCTGGGATTGGTGCCAGCTTCCCCCCGCGACCCTGACCAGGATTAAGCAGCAGAAGATGAATAAAAAGGGTTCCAAGTAGAACACTTTTAGGAGGCAAAGAACCCTTAATTACCCAATGATACTGTGATCTGTAAATAATCCTTTTTCTGATTGTAGATCTCTTAGTTTTATGAAATTTCACACCAATGCCAAAACCTGCACCTTACCTGATTAAGGTGTATCTCAGCCTCGACATAGGGTGCTTCCCCGTACTAATTCTTCTCCACATTGGAGAATGAGAAGCCTTGTGTATGCTCTTGGGTTCTCCGGTACATCTATGAATGCTTACTGGTCCTAGGTTTCTAAACAGGTCCTACAAGGGTTCTTTAATTGTTTCCACCAAAGTGACACCAGACAAACCAAAGATTGGAACTGGGGATCCAATCATTTTTAGATTCTTCCAATGTGGTAGACTCTTAGAAAATGTGTCCCTCTAATGAAAGATCCATGCAAAACCCTGCAACACTGTGTTTTCCTATAACAAAAGGTTAAGAACCCTTGTAGTTGTCCTGGATCGCTGAAAAGTTCATCCTCTAATGGCAGGTGCCTCCCATTACATATGAATGTTCTACCGTACTAACTCTTCCCTACATTGGAGAATTAGAAGCCCTGTGAATGTTCTTAGGATCCCAGTGCTTCTATGGTGTTTAGCATTAGGTATCAGTTGGCTAACTGCTACGCGGTGGAAGTCCTGTTAACATCCGATGTCAGAAGTTTTCCAGAAGGCTTCCAAAGTGTTTAAGTGTTGCAGTCTACCGAGTCACCTTTATAATCAGGTCATTCACATTCCTTCAGCAGATACTCCCAAGAGAACTGGAGGGGGGGGGTCAAATTGAGACTGCACCCCTCTGTCAGCATGATCCATGAAATTGCTCCATTTCCTGCAGGAGATTTGTGTGATGCATCGCACGCCACGGGCTTTCGCAGCTCCAGGCTATCTAGTACAGAGAGTGCAATATGAGCAAAGAAAAACCCAATCTTCCTCTGACAGAATGCTAATTACTACCTAAATTCCTCTTGATCAGAAGCTCAAGGAAGACTGAAGGTGTGAATTTGCCGTGCCTTCATTCACTGGGAGGAATTTCTGCCTCCCGAGTAGTTCCATTATATACATATTTCCATTTATTTCCTGCATGCTATCTCTCTGGCACTTGGAAAAGAAAGGCCAGAGATTCAAGCCAGTGTGCTGTATGGTATGAATGGAGGAAATGCATTGTAATGCACTCGGAAAGAATTCTTTGCACTTGAGTGTGTCATTTTGCAGTACTGAATTTGAAATAGTGGCTTGTTGAGGAAGATTTTCGCTATTAAAGAAGGTCCAACTGCATTTCTTACAATTTAGCAACTGGAAGTTCGAAATCATTGAGCGCATATGACATGTTATGATCTTCTATATATATAAAGTTCTTTTGGCTTTTGAAAGGGAAATGCCGTATGACCACGGGACGTATTATACGTGCGTATGAGCGGACACAGCGTCACTAGGGCTTACATTTTAAGTCATCACTTCGTCTGCGGACGCCATTTTTATATCGTCCTTACGAATCGTTATGATTTGTGTGAGAGTTATTTTCCTGACATTGAAAAGAAGTAAACACCTATTTGGGAAGGAATCATGAAATAAAACTTTGATCTAAACATATAAAATTCTTTTCGCGTTTGAAACAGAAGTGACATACGCCCGCTGTTTGTTGAGAAATAAAATTGGTAATTAACAAACTTCTTTTAGAAATCCTGCATTTTATTTTTTTTCCTTACGCTCAGTGAGCGAAGCCACCGGGGAATCAGCTAGTATGTATATGTAACAGGCAAAATGATCTTTACATATTTTGGGCACATGTTAACAGAAAGTCCACTATGAAACACATTAAATATGTTTGTATTGAAATACCCGTGACATTTAGTGATTGTCCGATGCTGTATTTTCACTATTCCTGTGAAACGTTAGCAGTCGTGTGGCATGCTAATATCCCAGGTGGATATTGTATTTTTATTGCTAGTTCAATTTTTAAACTGTGTTTGATAGCAAAAAAAACCTTGAGGGATAACGGTCAGGTTTCAGCGTCACCGACAACACCATTTTTCCAGTGATATTCAATACCATATACAGGTGCTGGCCATATAATTAGAATATCTTCAAAAAGTTGATTTATTTCACTAATTCCATTCAAGAAGCGAGACTTGTATAATGTATACATTCCTTCCACACAGACTGATATATTTCAAGTGTTTATTTCTTTTCATTTTGATGATTATAACAGGCAACTAATGAAAACCCCAATTCAGGATCTCAGAAAATTAGAATATTACTTAAGACCAAAACAAAGAAAGGATTTTTAGAAATCTTGGCCAACTGTAAAGTATGAACTTGAAAAGTATGAGCATGTACAGCACTCAGTACTTAGTTGGGGCTCCTTTTGCCAGAATTCCTGCAGCAATGCGGCGTGGCATGGAGTCGATCAGTCTGTGGCACTGCTCAGGTGTTATGAGAGCCCAGGGTGCTCTGATAG
>JAQMCW010000019.1:2326518-2340191 GCA_030068335.1 Chrysichthys cranchii
TAAATATCTCATTTCACAACGTATATATCTGCGGCTTATAGTCTGGTGCGGCTAATATATGTAAAAATATTTTTTTTTTCTTTTAAAATTTAGTGGGCGCGGCGTATATTCCGATGCGCTCCGTAGTCCGGAAAAAACGGTATTTAACGTTAAAAGTTTAACATTTAACGTTATTGAACATTTATCTAAGGAGTCTCTAGCGTCAGCGCTTTGCAACCGTCTATACAGTTTCCTGCATGGGAGAGTCATCAGTACAGAGGACTTTTGTGGTTTCTTGGTAACATGAGTAACTGGAGCTTTTTGTCTTCATAACTTCAAGACAGGAAGACAGACTGGATGGTACAGCTGCTAAAATGTAAGTGGTGACAGAATCTAACTTGTCTTGCATACATTCCAAATATTAAATGTACCTATAAATGGATAAAAAAGTGTTAAGTCTCGTTCATTCATTCAGTCAGTCATTAAAACTGTAACTGCTGCCAAATTCCTGGAGGAAGAAAATACTTTGGGATGTGCTGCTATAGAAAATTATCAACTTCGGCATGGTAACCAAGAGCCCGCTTCATCACAGCGTCCTGTCACTATAATTATTTTACTACACCATCAGGCCTCCATGTGGTTTATTCCTTAGATGGCGTATGTTTGTATGATTAGTGCAGCCCAAATGGTGTATGCTGGAGGGAAAAATCGACTATTTATAGATATTTACATTCCATATTCTATTGAAATACTGAAAAACATATTGTTGAAGAGACAATAAGAGATCATATTTAAATATTAGCTTCAAATGACGAGCTAAAATTCTGAATAACATATAAAAAATTTTTTGAAAGGTAATAAGTAAGAGTACAAGCACTCAATTCCAATAACACCCCAGTAACGTATACATACCCCGAAATAGTGCTTGGATCACAATAAGTCACACTGTTCCCAAAACCACATTATCAAGGAACCAGATTGAAGCAGATATTAGATATGAGCACCATTAGAATCAGAGCTTCAGTGCAAAACGAAAGAAATTAATATCAAACGCCAAACATGTCTTGGCTGATCCACTACATTTGGCTTAAGGAGAAAATTATAGGAATTGGATTTGTCGTTACACCGTTTCTTTATGCACGTTCCCTTGACTTGTTATCGGATTCGACTCCGGTTTGGGTAAAAGTGTCTGCTGAATGAATAAATGAGAAACATCATCATGTACTGCAGGCGTATTCCATTTCATAAGTAATATAGAATCATTTATTCGTTTCATATCACGTCTCGTCCTGAATGGAAGTGCACCTGGCCACTCAGCGAGAGCCGTTCGGGTTTTAATGGGAAACCGAAACACTCCGCAGGTGCCTGTTTGTGGTGATAAGCTTCCACCGTGCGAGACGAAACGGCGGTGATGTTCTCACTCATTGCTCCCACTGCTGCAAAGTGCAATTGGCCTGCTCATAATTTGGGCCTTTAACAGCATTCAGCCTCCTTCCTTAATCTTGTCAGAGGTGATCAGGGAGGCAGGAAGTCGAGCCGGTCCTGTCCTAATGTGAACGCTGCAGATGAGGAGAGTCATCTTTTACACCATAATGGGGTTACCCTGGGCAAATCGCATGCTGATATTTTTAATTAACATGAGAGCTTCAGCGGCATGTTTTTGATTCAGACGTGTTTGTTCAAGTCTACCTTTAAACCTTAAGGGGTTTCCAACATATCCCCGAAGGGCGTTCAACTACCTGCTGATAGTGGGGCAGTGGGATTCAGACCTCATTTCATCTCTATTTAAAGACAGTGATGTGGCAGTGTACACAGGCAATGTACAAAAGTACAAAAGTAACCGGACACCATGATTTTTGGACATTTTATTTGTAGGAACATCCTTCTAGCCGCTCTGCCCTAGTCACCAAGTTGATGGAGATCCCTCACAGAAGGACTCTGACTCACTTGGAGTCGCTCTGCAACATCAGCGGCCTTACAACCGGGATTTATTTCTTCAACAGTCCGCTCGACAATCTGAAGACCCCTGTCCGAGGGTCCAGGTCGACCTGAGCTGGATCCTGTTGATTCCTTTCCTTTGCTTTTGAATTGTACAATCACTCTGTTGACTGTCCAAGAGGAATCCCAAGGTTTTGTGCAATCATACGCTGGCTAAGTCCACCCTCAGACTGACCCACAATACAAACTCTTTGAAAATCACACAACTCTTTGGCTTCTGGTGTTCGCCGCATGGCTAGTCGCTCTAAACTATTAATATCCTGTAATCTGAAATGAACAATAATCATATATTAACAAGTATGAAGCACCAGGTGGTGTCCGCATAGATAAAACGGTGTAATGAGGGCAGGTCTGTTTACTTTTAAGATGCCTAAGTAGGTCGCAGTCAGTCCAAGCTGAGTCTTATTGCACTTTAGAAATCTGAGTCCAACATTTGCACCAATCTTTCCACTAATTCAACGTTTCATTGTCATTAATATGTCTTTAAATGTCCCTGGAGATTGGGGGGTGAGAAGAGACGCTACGTCTCTTTTGTTTTTAGCAGCTAACATAGCAAAAAAACCCATACGCCATGCCCCTTGCTATGGCGTTAGCTGTGCGTTGTGTCCTAGGAACAACAAATTCTCACAGGAGCAACAAAAATACAGTGCCGTCCAACACGTTAGCACTAAAATCCCTAAGAGTATCCAACATATTTGAATATAAACTTACTTAATGTGTTTAGCTTCAGCTTCATCCAGGTACGCTTAAAAAAAATGCGCTCCTCTCAGGACGCCGAGTGATCGCTTTCAGAGGAGCGAACCAGATGGCGTGGAAGCCGCGTGGCTCACTATTGGATTGATTAATCAGTTTCAGTTGTGGAGCAGCATTAATACGGTGCTAAAGGCAGCTCATATTGGAACCATATGGATTTCTGTGAAACGAGCTACAGACTCTAAAAAAAAAAAAAGGGTTACATGATATAAGAGGCGCATAAATCCCCAGCACGGCTTCAAACGATTCAGAGAGAGAATGGTAAATCTGTGGAGGAGCAGGAGGAAGCACCACAGGCCAGACGGATTCGGAGAAACAGGAATTATCTCAAGAAGAAGAAGAAATTAATATGGAAGGAGTAAGGGCAAGAAAAGCAAAAAAAAAAAAAAAAGAACGAGAGAGGGCGAGAGAAGAATAGACGGCGTTACGGTGAATGAGAAAAGGAACATCTGTAAGAAGCAGGAGCGTGAGAACCTCTGTGTATCCCGAGGTTAACCCCAAACATGTCAATTTTCTGTTTTGTTTTTTTTTTGCTTTTCGTGCCAAAAAATGGTCTGTTTTAATTTTTGTCAAAGAGCGCATATCAAATGGCTCAGGTTACATTTGTTTAGAAAGCCATTAAAATGATTGACAATACGTTTACTGTACTATTAATTCTCTTTTTTAACGTCAAGGAAACTCTTAAACTGCCTAGGAACATCTCTTCACCGGTTATCTCAATGAAAAAAATCTTCCTACCATCTTAAATAGCAAACCAGCTAGCTAGCTAGCAGTTAGGAAGCTAGCTACACATTTCCCTAGCTCACATTTGTCCCAGGTTGATACAAGTGGGATATGAGTAACTGAACCTTCTCTTAAAAGATTAAAAGATTTTAAAAATTTCCTTTCTCGTTAACACTAGCACCTTATGCTCAATATGGCAACATAGCATGCTAGCAAACTTGCATACCTTTGTCACTGATAAATTCCTGATTTCTGTATCCCAGTCTTGATCGTATTTTCTAGCTAGCAAGCTAGCCTAAAAAAGTTTTTCATATACAATGATAGAGCCAAAGCCATTAAGGCAACTAGGAAAAATGGAGGTAGCATGAGCTAGCAACATCTGTTAGCGACTGTATTGATAATTCCTTAAACAGGTAGTCCTCAAGTTATGATGTAGATGGGTTCCGCCACACCCATCGTAAGTCGAAAATATCGTATGGCGAACCACTGTGTTGAACCACTTAGCCTAGCTTAGGTATCTCAGCCTAACTTGGCTTAGGTTAGCCTAACCTACCCAGGAGTCTTTTCCTGTAGAAGACATGCTTTTGAATTAAAATTAGCTCTTGAAGCACAAAAAAAACCCCATGGTAACGCATTGTACAGTACACCGATACACAAGGTAACTGTGAGTTGCGGGAGAGAGTGAGGCATCATGTGAGGCGAGTGATCTGGGCATCGACTGTGTACTTCCGGATGTCGTTCGTGTACTTCCAGGCGTCGTCCGAACACCTGCGTATGTCATACGCTGTTACGCTGGCCTGCCAGTGATGCTTGCCCACGAATTTTAAATATTTTACAATTTTTTGCGCATCGTAATCGTCATCGTAACTACAAAAAATCGTAAGTCGGGCCATAGTACCTTGGGGAACGCCTGTATAGGCGAGGTAAAGGTGTAGCAACAGTAAAAACAAGATAAATCCATTAAGACTATTAACATTTTCCAGTAAAATTCTAAGAAAAAATTTCCGTGACACTGTAAACATAATTAGCATTGAGCACAAGCTGAACTTGTATAGGTTCTATCATGTGGAGAAACATGACAAAAATTTTGTCACGCTTATGGAATGTCCTTGGACACCTGCTCAACTCAGGGGCATCCAAACAAAGCAAAAATCTACCATAATAAAATGCTGAGCTGTCCTCTAATTAAATTAACCTGCGATTATATTGGAAAAAAAAAATCTATAGCGTCTCATTACGGTAGCCGAAGGCTTCGTGATTTTGTCGTCTTGCTGTGGCGGGAGTTGAAATCTATGCCTATAAAAGTTAAAATGCCTGTAAACAATGTGAAAAAGTTTCAGAAATGAATCCAATAAATATCTGAAATATTACTGCACACATTTACATATAGTTACATATGTATTTATTATCCATAATTAATAGGGCTAGGATTTGAACAGTTGGATTATGTTTGTGAAATTAAAACTTTATTTTTTAATAGTCAGAGCAGTCCCTGGCTGCAAAGAGTTTGCTACCCCCGAGACCAGATTCAAAATGCATGAGGTGTAAATATTGCAAATTAAGGTTAAACAAATCTTATGCAATCGCTTGGCGTGCAATTAACTATTTTTAATAGATCCGCAGAATAAAAGAACCCTGCCTCAGGCAACTCTGAGGTTTTATTCCTGCCACTGAATCTGAAAGCCGCCTTTCCAGGTCACGGTGAACCCGAGCCGAAGCACGAGGGAACGCATTAATCAGCGTTAACCTTCTAATGTAACGGAGGTGAAATACGGAGGTAGTTTAGGGAAATACGGCATTATAAATGGCACGGCGAAGGTCTCGTTTTTCACCGAGCGAAGGCCATCCTATTTTTCTATACAAAATACGGTGACGAGAACTTATCACAGGTATGAAACAAAAACGCTGATGGATAAACAGGATTCTGCAGAATTTTATCTTGATAGTCATGGACTGAGAGAAACGAAAAATATCACGATGACCTTTCACCCCAGCGTTATCCTACCAATATGCAACTGTTGATCACTGAAAAGCCAAAATAAACAACAAAAAAAACCCAGCTTTTTTTTATTCAAATAGCAATTTTTCATTCAAATAGTCTCAACCAGATGACTCGTGGAACGTTCTGGAAAGCGTGCTACGTAAGGTCACCCTGTACGCCTATCAGTCGTCGAAAACAAAACTGTCCCTCGTCATCAGGAAACTGTTGTTCACAGCTGACGACAATAGGCACCTGAGAATATTTTCTGGGATTTATTTTGGTTTCGGAGCTTGCTACGTTCCAGAAAGATTCGCACGACACGTTATCAGATATCAGAATCTAGCGCGAAACTGGGACGTAGTATCGCTGTGGGTCTTTTTAATTGCCGTTTCATTGTATTCCTCTGCATTTCATTAGAATTCCCGCGGGGAAGATCGTCTCTTGATAATGAAAATGAGAACGTTCTTTTAAGGAAGCTGAAAAACACGTGACGTGAATGTACAAGAACCCAGCAGAGATATGCTGCTCTATACACAGCGTGTGGTCCGGGGAAGCATACATGGAGCAGTAGGTCTATAAATAAAAGCATACAGCTAGCGCGAAATTCGTTCTAGATTGTACAGAAAAATATGTGGTAAAAATATGGTTTTATTTTGGAGTCCAGGAAGGCAGCATTCTGAACGACCACCATTCTTTTATATGCTTCCCAAACCCCGAATATAACAGGGTAGTCACCTGGCAATGAATTTATTTCAGTGTCATGTCTTGTATACAGCCTTAAAAGTGGTCCCCTGGCAGCAGATAAATATAGACCATCATGAAAGCCCCAAGGGAGGGAAATTTGGGGCTATTTTTGACGCCATTTGCCCTAGTCTGAACAAAACAACATGGAGAAAACGTCTTTTTCCAAATTCTCCCATCTTGAACTAACTTTGTTCCTACTTCAAAGCTGCACTAAACAAATAGCATGTTTTACAGATCTCCCCTACTGAGGCTCCGTAATGCCAAAGCTTTACGGCACTGACGCGTCTCAGCGGGACCACCGCGCAAACGTCGTCAATTTCGTTCCTGACTGGAGCCCCGTTCCCCTCTGTCAGATTGCCGATGAAAAATAATCAGCCTCCCTGCTGCTACCAGTCATCAGAACCCGAGCGCATCTTGACACATGGTTTCTTTATCCAAACTAAACGCGTCCATCTTCGCCAGTGTGAACTTCCAGCGACTCTTCGGAAGGATGCGGAGTCTTGTCTCGTCTCATCTCATCTGGAGCGACGCTGCCGTTCTTTAGCCTGTCAGAGAAACGCTGCCGTGCGACAGAGTGGATCAGAAATGACAGGAGAGTTCATCACTCGTCCCGTCCGCGGAGACAGAAGGGAGGACAGGAGCCGGACAGAAATCAAACAGGAAGTGGACAGGAATGAAGGCGATGACAGCAAGGACAGCGGGTATAATAAATAAATGACGACCTGCCATCATGCCATTCAGGGTGACACGTCCTCGAAGGCAATGTCCCAGATTGTTCCCTAAATGCAAACCGCTGCCCATGAGGCCAAGGGGACTTGTCTCTGTGGAACGTCTTTTCCAGGAAAGCAAAGGAAATTTATTTACAGTATAAAAGGGGCTTCCAAAAACAGACCGGAGTAGTCTTTTTTATAACTTTCTGGATCTGGTTATCTTTACACTTTATTAGATGAACAAAGTGAATAAACCTGCAAAGTTTCTCCAACATTTACATGAGACCCAAGGGAAGTAGGTCACCTCATAAACATTCGGAAGGCCAAACACAGCGGTGTTCAACACCACGCACACTTATCATTGACCAAAGTGGAATAAATGACCTGCCACACGGAATACGGGCCCCTATGTTTCGTCCAATTACGTAGCTCGCATGCATGTGATGAAATCGGCGCCCCTATCGATTTCGAAGAACCAAAATTTGCATTTTAGATCCACGAAGAACCAAAAAGGGCTCCAGAACGTCGCTGTTTGAGACTGTTTTATCCCTACTGCTAAACAGCAGCACGCAAGTACGCATCAAACCGCACTTGAGTTAACAGCAACAGACAGGGTACAAATTGCATTTCCAGCTCCAGTGCTTCTTTATGCTAGAGTGTTAACAACAAAGTGTAATAAATCAGTGTAATAAATAGGTGAAATATTAAATCTTTGTCATAGGACATTATTTTATAAACTGTTACACACTTGAACATGGAACACATCATTCGAGGTGACGGATCAGGACTCAACGCGTTGGGGTAAAACACAAAAGTCCCAGGAAGCGACTCGGTGACTGTCATAGGAGCGTCATATATGAAGGACGAAGAAAGGGATCAAGTGCACTTGGGGTAAATGAAGACTTTCTCTGTGATTATTCATTATTTCGTGTTTATCTCAGCTTTGTTCTGGTCAGCGGTGCGACGGTCCACGTGACTAATTTCTTTTCAAATTTGGGAATAGTAAACTGATCGTAAAATATCGCGGGTAAACAGAAAGCAGTTGGGAACGGGATTCAAAATTCAGTCCGGTGCACACTTCTACACTTATCCATAAAAGTGACGTGAGAGTAATTATGTTTCATTATAATAATAATAATAATAAAAAAAAAGACATAGAAAAGAAATATAGGAAAATATTCTCAGCATAGCGTCAGTGGAAACCTGGGGCTGACTGTAAAATTGGCTAGAATGAACTGTTTCCTGACAAATGAAGAACCTTTAGCCTTACTCTCTGCTTGAGTAATATTATTAACCCAGTCATTAGCGCCCCCTGATAGAGACTAGTGACTTTGTTATTTAACTAGTCGATTAAAAAAAAAACCCTATTACAGTCAAACGTTTTACGCAGTGTAAATGTAACTGTGCTACGTTAGTGAGTGACAGCAATGAGGATGCCGGCATGAAACCAAAAAAAAAAGGAAAAACAGAAAAAACAAGGCTTCGATGCAACAAAATTTAGTGAAGAACAAAGAAGGCACTCTCTCACTCTCTTGCTCATTCGTCTTCTGCCGCTTAATCCTGTTCAGGGTCGCGGGGGGGAAGGTGGAGCCAATCCCAGCGGACTTCGGGCGAGAGGCGGGGTTACACCCTGGGCGGGTCGCCGATCCACCGCAGGGTGACACACAGAGACAGACAACCATTCACACTCACGTTCACACCTACGCGCAATTTAGAGTCGCTAATTAGCCTGTCTTAGCTAAAGCATGACTTTGGACTGTGGGAGGAAACCGGAGTACCCGGAGGAAACCCACATGGACACGGGGAGAACATGGAAACTCTACACAGAAAGGCGCCCAGGTCGACCCTAGGGATTGAACCCAGGACCTACAAAGAAGACAAACTAACGCAAATGCTGACACAAAACAGGTGCATACAATCAGTAACACACCAATGATGGGATGGGGCGGAGCGAGGAATTAAACGGAAACAAAGGCACGTGGAAGAATAAACCAAAACCCACGGAGGACCCAAAACAAACGCGATGAAACGGAAGCAGCGAGCTTCACGCTGGGAACTGTGACACGCGCCAGTTAAGGGAATTCGTCCCAGTAAGCATGAGCGACGTAGCTTTTCAATCACTGAATAACAACACAAGTGCATTTCTGCCCGAACCCCAGTACAGACCCTGTTATTTATTTCGTTTTTTAATCTTTTTTGATGATGATGCACCTTTTCACGAGCTGTGTTATTTGAAGTGTGGTGATTTCTTTCCATCTCAACACGCCAGCGTATGAGAGGCCGAAATTTTCCCTCGGGTGCCTCTGGACATTAAAGTAGTTCTGTTACGAAGGCTCATAAACTTCAAACCAACACCTCTCACCCTGCAAACTACCTCTTTACAACACTTCCCTCCAGCAAGAGACTGATGAAGATTTAATGTCATACCTTTCATTTACGCAGGATCTATACTTTAACCCAGCGGGAAGTCAGAGAGAGCATAAAAACGCTGGTTGTCTGCGGGGCATCGGGGACTGGCTCGGGGAAATACTGCTCCAGTCGTGTGAAATAAAAATCCACAAGATGTCATTTGTCCAGTTTCCCATCTTACAGTACATCACATCAGGACATGCTTGGTGTTCGAGGTTTGCTATGTTGGTTTTCCCCCAGTGGCTAATGACTAAAGAAAGCTTCGAGCGTCCAGTTTAGCTCTGTACAATCTCCGAAAAGAGAAAATGTACAGGTATGACACGACGATCCTATAAAGTATTGTGAGTTGTCATTGAAAGTATTGAGAGCTACGAACGGTCGTTTCCTCACTATCCTCTCCTTTTTTGCTCTCTCTCCTGAAGTTAATAAGATGGGGGGGTGCGGGGGGGGTGCGTAGCTTGTTATGTTACTGACATTGGAGACTCATTCCATAAATAAAGGGAAATAAACCTCCCCTTACAGAAAACTTCACCGGAACAACATTTATATGAATACATTTTGCATTTTTAAGGAATTTTTACGATGAAGAAAAACAAATGCTTTTGGTGCTTTTACATAAAACGAATCAACACAGCGTGACCAGTCAGAGTCGAGAATTCAGCAGCGCTGTAATACTGTATAAAGTATCATATACAGTATAGCACAAGTGTCAAACTGAAGCCTGCGAGCCACATTAGGCCCGGCGTTCAAGTATATCCGGCCCACGAGGTCATTTTATATATCTCTATCTTTTCTGTTAATGGCCCGGCGATATGAAGTGCCGATAACACACTAACTACAAATCCCATAATGCAACGCAACAGCTGGCTTACCGAACGATAGGCTAGCTGCAATCATTCCCGCGCCAATTACACCAGATCAATCAAGCATCTGTTGATGTATATACAGTGAACCCCCGCAAAATCGCGGTTCACCTATCGCGGGTTCAGTGCATCGCGGATTTTCAAATTTTGATTCGCGGAATTTTCTGGCATTCGCCAGACTCTGGAATATAAAATATAAAATATAATTAAAAAAATAAAAGTTAATTCAAACATTAAAAGCACATTTAAATTGAAATAAAACAGGATGCACTGTATTTCATCATAGGATGAATACACAGTGGTGGTGTACGCCGCTTCAGCTAGTAGACAGGCTGTAAACAGGAAGTGACCTCACCGGCAGTAAGTACGCATGTAGAATTTTATATGTTGTTAAAATGACGTCTGTTTAAGAGTGTAGAAAGTGTTTAAGAGCATAGGACGTGTTTATAAGAGTGTGGAAAAGGTTAATAAGAGTGGAAATGGTTTATAAAGCCTTAATATATATATATATATTGGGCGCCGGAATGGAACCCTCGCGATTGCGAAGCATCCAGCTCTGACAAAACGGCATGGAAAATTTGATTAGTTATTATTTTAACTTTTACTTAAAAGCACAATTTTTCTTTATATTTTCAGCTTTTTTCTGCAGCATGCTCATATATTGAACTTGAGATATTTTCATAAGTTTATTTATTTTGGAATAATATCGCATCCTGTCTGTTTCGATTCATATTTATGTTCAAAAAATGTCTCGTTTTAGTCTGTGCGATAAATGTTTATCCTGTTCGGCCCGTGACCTAAAGTGTTCTCTGAGTTTTGGCCCCCGGTGCCACTGAGTTCGACACCCTTACATTATAATGTTAAATAATACACACAGTTAGTAGTTCAGTCTATATAAAAATACATCATACCTTAATGTTTCATGCTCGTCTGTCTTCTTCCACTTCTCATCTCGTTTCTGTTTTCTGTTCCTAAAAGCTCTTTTATAATTAGATATTTGATATTCAACTTGATTACAGCATTTCAGGAAAACTATTTGAAACTACTTTTTACTCTTAACCAGAAAGCCTAGTAAATTTCCCCCGGATTATATTTCACGAACCAGACGCACTCGTCTTTTTTTGTTGTTTTTTTTTTTCCCTTTTTTCTTTTCTCTCTCTCCCCAGTCATAACAGCGTGTGTTTGTTTTGGCTGAAATACAAAAAGGATGATAACACAGAAGAGGAGTGCACTAGCTGGCTCGATATCAGGTGTTGGGGATGAGCTGAAAACAGGATCTGGAGGAAATATTGCATTCTTGAATAATGAGCGTCGGACTTTTGATGTCAAGAGATACACAGAGGAAAATCTTTGCATTTTTTTATTTAAACAAAGGCAGGACTGTGTGTGTGCGTGTGTGTGTGTGTGTGTGTGTGTGTGTTGGCGGGGGGCAGAATATTGAACCGTTTTGACCGTGTGAGGATATTTGCCTGGTCCAGGATAAGGAAATGATTTTTTATTTCCTTTTACAAAAAAATTCTCCTTTTATTAAAAAACTAAACGAGTCCGAACGCTTTGTTTTTGTTCCTGAGGTTAAAGTTCGACTGAAATTTAGGCACAGCATTAATTTACTCCAACGATAGTATAACAAACGTATGTGTATGTGTGTGCATCTGTGCATCTCTGTGTGTATGTGTATGTGTGTGTGTGTGTGTGTGTGTGTGTGTGCGTGTGATTGTTCAAAGCTGCAGGGTAACTACAGCATTTCCTCTCTTGGACTCCCACAGTCTCGGGGCTGATGGGTAAATGGGCATCACAGCAGTGGTTTTATTCAGACATTCAGGCTCACTATGTCTCCTTCCGCACACACACACACACACACACACACACACACACACACAGAAAGGCCCCGTCTGAAAAACCCAGATACCACACGCTGGGCCACTGACCCAACAGCCTCTCTTATGACGAAAAGGAAAAAAAAGCATTTCTCTGAACACACCCACTGTCTTGGTCTCGTTTTTTGGTTCTCTTTCTCTCTCGGTCTCTGCACGAGTGCGATAGGATACCCTGCCAACCTCTTTCCTTCTTCGCTATCCACCGAACGCCGTGTGTTCTGCTACTTCTAAGAGCCGTTTGCAGAAAGAATTCGCCTTTTTGGGTCTAGCATTGAAAGCGTTCGAGCGCGGGGGAGCGATCCAGGGAACCAATCTCCGTTCCACCTGAAAACGATATTTCGGGTCCTGTGCTATTACTACAGGACTAATGCTATAAACCACACACATAGCACTGGAGTGGGATCATTGCAATGAGCTCAGCTTTGTGGTTTGGGTAATTGGCACAAGACGCCGCGACAGTTTGGAAAAGCATGGTTCAAAGTGAGAAAAGGATGTCGTGAGGACATGGGACGCACCCAGGGACAAGAACGACTTTAAGGGGAATGATACAGCCATGAACCTGTCGTCTCCGATTTTACAAACACTGCACACAACACAGCAAACGATGCAGTCGATCAACAGATCGAGAATTCTTCATTGTGTGGATGAAGGGAAGGCGGAACTGACCCTCGGGGCAGACTCGAGTATTCAGAGAAAGGTTGATAACAGCGTTAAAGGAATACTCCACTGTTTTTCAGCCTAAGCTTTAATTACGACATCCGTAAATGTGTGATTTGCCCTAGGCAGACATTCCAACACGTTTGCACTAAAAGCACTGTTTACTCAAAACCATTTCAGATGGAAGTCAAAAGGGCAGGTGTCAAATTTTATGAATGCGTCGATTCAATATTTCTCATTTAAGTTCTGAATCCGAAATGATTCGGGTCGGAAACAAAAATGCTTTTCAGGAGACAAAAAGTTGGCTGTCGCACTTACTTTAAGGCCTTTTGGTGTACTTCTGTAACTTTCCCACCTGGAAAGGTGATTTGCTCGAATCCCAATCAGAGCAAAATAATCCTTTCGGTTTGTTTGCTATTTTTTTTATCAGTTTGATTTTACTTATTAGATTCCACAATTCCCCTTGAAAAAAAACGTACTAAAAACGTGCTTATAAAACACCTTCATTGTTCATTGTTCAGAAAGAGTAAATATGGAAAAATACAAACGATTCTTTGTGACTTGCATGTAGAAATGAGGTAACTCATCCAAATAAACTAATCAGATAATTATTTGAATAGCTAGTTCAAAACAATTTGTGTATCGCGATCAAGTGTTTATTTTCCTTTAGTATTTCTACAGTTCTGAATCGCTTTCGCGTTGCAATCAAAATCGCATATTTGAAATGTTTATTCATGGGAATTCAACAGCTGCCCTAAGACTTTGAATGATAACTTTTTCTTCTGATGTCGTTGTCGGTAAAGAACAAGGAAATGCGATACAGTTGACCCTCGACTCACGAACTTAATCCGTCCCGAGACTCTGTCCGTGACCCGATTTGTTTGCGACTGTTTCCCATTGACATTAATGTAAATACAATGAATGTGTTTCAGCCTCAAAACATGTTTTTAAAGTGTATTATGGGTTTATGTGTGGCCAT
>JAQMCW010000019.1:2351656-2361673 GCA_030068335.1 Chrysichthys cranchii
TGTGTGTGTGTGTGTGTGTGTGTGTGTGTGTGTGTGTGTGTGTGTGTGTGAGAGAGAGAGAGAGAGAGCGAGAGAGACTCACAGAGCTGAATGTGGGCAGCAGGTTGAGGCCGGGGCTCGTCTCCAGCGAGAAGGGAAGGAAGTGCTTCAAGCCCAGAGACGAGTGAACCTGGGGGAGAGGCGCTCGAACCAGAGCTGGCACCAAGCCACCCTGACACACATTACCTACAGAGAGAGAGAGAGAGAGAGAGAGAGCGAGAGAGAGAATGGGAAAGTGCATAGGTATGAAAGACATGGAGAGAAAGAAGAAAGTGTGGTAAAGGTGAAAGGGCAAACGTGAGAAAAGCAGCAGAGGGACAGGTGTTGAGAAAGGACAAGAGATTGAATGAAGGAAAAGCAAAAACCAGAAAGAAAAGAAGTAGAGATGGAGACGTAAAGAGAGCAAAGACAAGGAGAGAGAAATTGTGAAAAAGGAAGACGAGAAAGAGTGAAGGCGTAAATACATGGGCAAAACGAGAGGTAGAGGAAATTAAAAAAAAAGGGAGTGATGAGAAGGAAGACAGGATGAAGAGAGCGAGGGAGGCAAACAGATCGAGAGAGGCAATAAAAGAGAGCAGGGCAAAGAGAAAGGGGGAAAGCGAGAGAAAAAGAAGACAAATGGTTGATGCGCAGAGATGGAAAAAAGAGAGAAACGGAACGAGAAAGAAAATAAGCAGGAAGGATACAGAGACGTAAGGAGGAAAAACCGATAATGGTCAAGAGATGATAAGAGAGAGAGAGAAATACAGAGAGAGAGCGAGAGAGAGAGAGATGAAGAAACATTATACGTTATTCTTATAAAATACTTACAGCATTTTTTTTAAATTCCAAGGTCTTGATCGATCCAGTTGTCATATCTTTACACAGAACATGACACTGAAACTGAGATGGAGCGTGCATATGAATAAAGAGTTACTTACAATTTTTCGAAGTTACGATTGCGCTGTGCTAAAAACTGTAAAATATTTACAAGATATTTAAATTTTGCAGGCAGGCATCGCTGGCAGCCCAGCGTAACAGTGTATGACGTACGCAGACGTTCAGATGACACCCGGAAGTAGGCGGACGATGCTCGGATCCCTCACCTCGCACGATGCCTCACTCTCTCCCACAACTCACGGAGTTACCTTGTGTATCGGTGTCCTGTACAGTGCATTAATGCTGGTGTTTTTGTGTGCTTCAAGAGCTAATTTTAATTTAAAAGCATGTCTTCTACAGGAAAAAACTCCTGGGTAGACTAGGCTAAGCTAGGCCAAGCTAGGCTAAGATGGGCTAAGATGGGCTGAGATACCCAAGCTACGCTAAGTGGTTCAACACAGTGGTTCGACGTGCGATCTTTTCGACTCACGTTGGGTGTGGCGGAACACATCTCCATCGTAACTTGAGGACTACCTGTATTGTTCTCTAACATTACTATTTTTATTCTAAAAGCACTATTCTCAATTATTACCTCATTTCCTGTAACTTGTAGTTGCCCTAAGAGCAGAGCATGCCATGAAAACCCCATCCACCTGCCTAAGGCGGGTAAAAATCTGGCACAGAACTCTTTTCATTTACCAACCAGTTGCGGTGGCTAAACGCTATAAAGGGAGTGTTTTACAGGCAAAGCTGTGTATTTAAAACATTCAGAACCACAGGAAAAGTATCAGCCAAAAAGAAAAATCCATTTACAGCCATATTCAGATGGGATTATATTACATTCTCTGAGTGACATCTGCAATATTGCATATTTCAGACTCATGCATATGGAGAAATTTAAATGTACACGGTGTTCTGGATGGATGGGTGCTATCAGAAGCACAAAGTATTACGACGGGATGCGTAAAACAAACGGGGGGCACCGAAAATAAACCCAAATGTGGTGCGTCTCTGTGTCTCTGGACACTTCGCAGACAAGGGGAAAGTAAGAGGGCACAAGATGGACGTATGGAGGGCGGGCGCTACGTTCACACGGCAGACGACAAAGCAATCATTCATTTTCGAGGTGCGCGCCTGACACAGAGCAGCAAGCGAAAGGGCAAGTAATATTAGAATTGAGAGAGTCTATTCTATGCAAATTCTGTGCAAATTAGGTTTCACGCGGCAAACCAACAAACATAAACACCTGGCCCGAATGATTCCACAGACCCAGCCTATGGAGCGTGTGGTCTGATCTTATTTTAACCCTGGAGCACCCCTGGGGTCATATTTGACCCTAACTTTTATTTCACCCTTATAATCAAGCCACTCATTGGTTGGTGGACATTAGTGGACATCCCAGGTTCGTAAGGGGGTTTGGTTGGCTGGGGGGTTCCCGGATACAAATATTTTTTCCAAGTATTCGTTCGAAATTCGTATTCGTAAAAACCACATTATTTGTGCCTTTCCGAATACCGTATTCAGGTTCGGCTCCACCCCTAATATATATATATATATATAGCTACACAGATGCAGTTTCCCATCAGAACTGAAAAAACAAAAAAAAGCACTCGCCACACCTTCAAGCAATAACAGGAGCAGTCACAACAAGAGACAATGTACAGGTAGTCCTCAAGGTATGATGGAGATGTGATCTACTATACCCATCGTAAATGGAAAATATCACGTCGAATGTCGTAGGCCACTGCTTAGCCTAGCTTAGGTAGTTTTGGTACATTAGCCGAGTCTTTTCCTGTAAGAGACATGCTGGGGTGTTTAGAAGACATGCTTTTGAATTCAAATTAGCTCTTGAAACATACAAAAAAATACTCGGTAATGCACTGTACAGTACACTGATACACAAGTTAACTTTGTGAGTTGCGGGAGAGAGTGAGGCATCACGCAAGGCGAGCGTTACGTACATTCGGGTGTCGTCTGCGTACTTCTGGGTGTCGTCCGCGTACTTCTGGGCGTCGCCTACGTACTTCCAGGTGTCGTCCGCGTACTTCGGAGTGCCGTCCCTGTACTTTCAGGTGTCATCTGCGTACTTCGGAGTGTCGTCTGCATACTTCCGGGTGTCGTCCGTGTACTTCCGAGTGTCGTCCGTGTACTTCCGAGTGTCGTCCGTGTACTTCCAGGTGTCATCCGCGTACTTCCGAGTGTCGTCCGTGTACTTCCGGGTGTCGTCCGTGTACTTCCAGGTGTCGTCCGCGTACTTCCAAGTGTCGTCCGTGTACTTCCGGGTGTCGTCCGCGTACTTCCAGGTGTCGTCCGCGTACTTCCAAGTGTCGTCCGCGTACTTCCGGGTGTCGTCCGCGTACTTCCGGGTGTCATCTACATACTTCCGGGTGTCGTCCGCGTACTTCCGGGTGTCATCTACATTCTTCCGGGTGTTGTCCGCGTACTTCCAGGTGTCGTCCGTGAACTTCCGGGTGTCGTCTGCATACTTCCGGGTGTCGTCCGCGTACTTCCGGGTGTCATCTACATTCTTCCGGGTGTTGTCCGCGTACTTCCAGGTGTCGTCCGTGAACTTCCGGGTGTCGTCTGCATACTTCCGAGTGTCGTCCATGTACTTCCGGGTGTCGTCTGCATACTTCCGGGCGTCATCCGAACATATCGTACATCATACGCTGTAATGCTGGCCTTCCAGTGATGCCTGCCTGCGAATCTTAAATATTTTCTAAATATTTTACAATTTTCAGCGTGTCGAACTCATCATCGTAACTTCGAAAAATTGGATAGTCGGGCCGTCGTAACTAAGCACCTTACAATCAACACAACTGACTTGTCACTTAGTAATGTAAACGCAGAGTACGAGAGACAGGAAGAAAACTGAGTAATAGTTTTTTATTAGCAGCATTGCCTACTAACCTGCATATAAATCAGTGAAGGAAAACAAAGCAATGGGTGAATGTGAGACCGCGAGACAAGCAGACAAAACATGTCAAGGTCCAGCGAATTTATCCCAACGCTACTCTTCTAAAATTCAGACGGAGGTGACGTGAGACACGGGAAGAGAGGTGAATTTACATCAAAATGACATCATCAGCCATCGAAAAAATCGGTTCGAGTCGGGTGAGGTCGGCCTGGCCAATCGGAATCCATATGTGGGTCACATTATGCGCCCTTTTGTACATTTACCGCCTTGAGAATTTGTATATTTATATTTGTAAACAGATAATATAACATCATGTGCATGACCCATGTGCATCATAAACAACATGACATGTCATATTTGTGAGATGGTTCATGACTACTGTAGCAATAAAATGAACAAACTGGCGGCACGGGTATTTATCGCAGAGATGATTAGCTCTGTAGGATGACTGCGGATCGTCTGTTCATGATCAGGATGATAAATAATAAAGACCAGATGTGGCGCTTTTGTTGTTTTTGGACCTATAAAAGGTACTTCTGCCAAAAGATGTGCGAGCGTGGGAGAAGATCCAGCAACACAGTGTTGTATAATATTAGGACAACTTGATATCCGTCAAAAAAGCACTCCTTGCGATTGATATTGATAAAAACAGCGTGTCCATAGGCGTGATCACGATACTACACAGCGCATACACATCCCGATATGGGGTCTGATAAAAAGACAAAAAAGGTGGAGCTTTGATCATTCACCCCGACGTTAAGGAAAACTACGAAGAAATGAATCGCGGCTGAGGGTTCAAAGAAATTATGACTAGAATATAGGTTGACTTGTTAAGCTGCAAAATACTGAAGCCTTAAAGCTACAGGGGGATTTTTTTTTATACGACTATCCTGTAACAGTAACTCACAGTCAGCGCTGTGTCCAGGGTGTTGGAGCAGAATTGGAGGGAAATTGGTTTGCATAAATCATACGCCAGCTCAAATGTGTCATAAATATGGGCACAAAAGGCGCCTGGTGTCACAGTGACAGACAGGAGATGCAGCCAATCAGGAGCGAGAGCAGAAAAGCGAGTAGGAGATTGTCAACAAAATGGTGTCCATGATAGCGAAAGATTCTCAGAGTAACCTACAAGAGTGAAAACGAATTTGGGCCTGCTTTGGCTTCTTTTTTTTCTTGGTACAGATAAGGAATTTACAGTACTTAGCCAATCCCAGCTGACTTCAGGTGAGAGGTGTGGTTACACCCTGGGCAGGTCCCCAATCCACTGCACGGCCAACACAGACAACCATTCACACACACGGGCAATTTAGAGTAGCCAATCAGCCTAATCCCCTCTGTGCATGTCTTTGGACCGTGGGAGGAAACTGGAGTACCCAGAGGAAACCCACACAGTCACGGGGAGAACATGCAGACTCCACACAGAAAGGCGCCCAGGTCGACCCGGGGATCGAACCCAGGACCTTCTTGCTGTGACGCAACAGTGGTAACCACCATGCCACACCACGTCACCGTGCCGCCCCATAAGGAATTTATTTGTTTTCTAATCTGGTGGGAAGCAAGTTTCCTTGAACATGCTTAGGGTGACCATATGTGCTCTTTTTCCTGGATACGTCGTCTTTTTGTGATGTAAAAAGAATAAAATAATAAAATCAGGCGGAAAAGCCAGGTGATCGCGAGGGTGCGCTAGGATTGGCTAGGGGGGCTGTAAACAGAAAGTGACCTCACTGGCAGTAAGTATGCATGCAGAATTTTATATGTTGTTAAAATTGCGTGTGTTTAAGAGTAAATATATTATAAATAATGAAATTAATGTGACGGCGCTATTTCGCGGATTTCACCTGTCGCGGGGGGGAGCCGGACCGTAACCCTCGCGGTAGGCGGGGGTTCACTGTATATTTATAAGGAGGAACAACAAACTACATGATTTCGTCCACTTTTCTAGATAACCGTGTGTCGAGCAGTGTCAGAAACCACAACCGAGCGAGGCTGAGCAACAGAACATGCCCACATGGTAGATTTCCCTTAACTCAATCAACTGCACTTGAGGTTAGTGGAAAACTGTCGGAAAAACACACACCCATGAGATTAATCCTCCTCAAGACAACATCTTTTTTCTCATAATATTTTCAGATATCCCCACTATGCAGTGCATTTCATAACGCAGTGCTTAATGTCAGAAGGCGAGACTGATGCCCGCGTCCTTATTAAGTGCACCAGACAAAAGCCGGTGCATTAAGCAGACCGACGCAGCAGGAGGGACATATAGCGGGAGATGGAAAATAAAAGTCAATGCTTTGGTTTTATTATTGTAGGAGGGAGAGGCGTCAGAGTGGAGAATTATAAAACCACCACCCGAGGTTTGTGTGTCCAGAATTAAAAGCTCACTGCCTCAGGATAAGCGCATTTCAGATCGTTTTATTTCTTTTCTTTTTTCTTTTCTTCTTTTTTTTGTTGAACAACGGAGCCTAATAACGACTGGTACTAAAAGCGGCACATACCCTATATGAAAATACACCAGTTTGAGATGGATTTAAATCGCAACACTTCAAGTCCTGCAAGCCATTAATGATGGGGAATAAAAAAGAAAAGGTTGTAAAAAAAATTATGAGCTGCAGCTATGTTGGACGAACCGCATGCCTGCACGCGAGCAGAAACACGCTCGAGGTCTGAAACACACCCGTTTCACGCCCATTACATGATGCTGGGTCAGAAGTATGTCCCGGAACACACACTGCAAGTAGTCCTGTAGAAAACAAAACCAAAGGGGAGCTCAAGAGGCCAGGATTCTTCTCCTGGGAAACAACATGAGGTTGGAGCAATTTCTTTTGACGAACATTCATTCTGGTCATCACTGATTAAAGCCCCAGGGAGTCTAAATCAGCGTTCTAATGATGCTGGCGTGGTCTCATGGAACACATAATGTGGTATAACGTATAAATAATTGTTGGCTTTCCATCATCATCAGCATGAACCTTTCGTGTTTCAGGGGTAAACATTGGCTAAGCTCCATGCTCCAATGTTGACCTCCACAATAGAGTGGTTCCCAATCAGAAAGGGTACCTTACTATTTCTAGAAGCTTCCTTCTAGCTGCTCTGCCATAATAGGCAAGTTGATGGAGATCCCTCACAGAAGTTCTCCGACTCACTTGGAGTCACCCTGCAACATCAGCAGCCTTACAACGGGGACTTTTTTAACAATCCGCTCGACGGACTGAAGACGCCTGTCCGAGCGCCCAGGTCGACCTGAGTGGGATCCTGTTGATTCCTTTGCTTTGCTTTTGAATTGTACGATCACATTGTTGACTGTCCAAGAGGAATTCCAAGGTTTTGTGCAATCATCCGCTGGTTAAGTGTCACGACCCTCAGACTGACCCACAATACAAACTCTTTGAAAATCAACCAACTCTTTGGCTTCTGGTGTTCGCCGCATGGCTAGTCGCTCTAAACGATTAATATCCTGTAATCTGACATGAACAAATAATCAGATATTAACAAGTTTGAAGCACCAGGTGGTGTCCGCATGGATAAAACAGTGTAATGAGGGGCGTCTGTTTACTTTCGAGATGTCTGCGTAAAACCCTTTTTTTTTTAGCCAAGTACAACTGATTATCCCTGGAACCCGTAACCCTTTCAGTGCTGAAATTTTTTTTTTTACTTTGCCCCCAGTGCTGAATATTTTGTGCGAAAATTCAGGCCTTCGTTTTTGACTTTGCACCAGTAGAAACTGTTCAGGCGGTGTTATCTTTACAGAACGAGTGGAAGCTTGATGACTTTTTCCCCTTGTAGACAGCCCTGCTGTGTCAGTTTCAAGATCGCTAGAAGCCCTTGCAGTTTCGGTTTCGCTCTCGCTATCCATCTTCGCATCTTCCAAATCATCCTCAGACAGGTCAGATATCTCATCCAGCACTAATTTCGGAACCTCCTCCTTGCTACACTTTCCATTTTTACTGCATATCGTAACATAGCTTGTCGACAACGTGCTCCTGGTGGTACTCTGACACACAACAGTATATTACTAAAAATTACCTCATGTGTCGCCGCCTAGCGAGTGCAATTGAACTATTTAATTTTGTCGACTCTTGTCAGCGTGTATGCATGGCCGTGGCACCAAACCCCTAAATGTCAACTTTAGTCGACTCCCGCACCGAAAGGGTTAAAGAAGTTTCATTTCAATGCTATATAGTCGTGATAATACAGTAAATCCTCAAGGAACCACTGAAGAACACTTTTTTAAAAGTGTATATTGGTATGTGTCGGTTTTAGAAAAAACGGTTCCTAAAGGGTTCTTTGGACACACTTAGAAAATTTGGAACCCTTAAGGGTTATTTGGTAGCCCCATTCAGGGAACTCTTAAAGGTTCTATGTAGACCTCTACAACAGAATGTTTTGCAGTCAAAAAGGATTTTTTGGAAACCAGGTATTCTTAATTATCCAACGAACCCTTTAAGAACTTTTGAAGGAAAATGTATCAAATGGTTGGTTGGTAAATTTTTAGAAAGGAAAAGGTTTCTGAATGATTATTTGAGATGAATCCAAGTAGAACACTTTATTTTTTTTCTAAAACTGTAGGTTGGTAAGTATTCATTTTGAGAAAATAGGGTTCCTGAGGGGTTCTTTGGTTGTCCCATTGGGGGAACCCTTAAAGGTTCCATGCAGGTTGACCCCTACCAATCAGAAAATATTTCAAGTAGAGCCTTTTTTTTTTGAAAACCAGGAATTCTTAATTATCCAATGGACCCTCGAAGAACCTTTGAAGAAACAACCATTTTTTTTTATCTTGAATTTTTGTAACTGTTTGTACATTTTTAGAAAAGAAACCAGTTCCTGGATGTTTATTTGCAAACCTCCCAAGTAGAACCTTATTTTTCGTCGGTGATAGCTCTTGATTATCCAATTTACCCTCAAAGATCCCTGAAGAACATTATTTTTTAAAACTGGAGGCTGGTAAATAATTTTCATTTTCAGAAAATACGGTTCCTGATGGGATCTTTGGTTGTCCTACTGGGAGAACCCTTAAAGGGTCTATGCAGAACCTGCAACGAAGTATTCACTTATATTGAACACTTTCTGAAAATGAGAACAGAACATTAGTATTGGATAGAAGTGAGAATTTCAGTGTTGTTTTATAAGCCTCGTACTTTTATACAAACACACATTGCTTGAGATATGGTTTCTAACATGGACCCTTGCAAAAGGCCCATAATCAACCGGGTGTGTCATATTGGAGAACTTTTGGTGTGTGTGTGTGTGTGTGTGTGTGTTGCAACCCACATTTTTATAAACTTCAACATCGCTGTTGGAGGAGAGCCATTTGGATTAAGGACTGCATGGCTTATTAACTTGAGCAGAAAGCCGGGTCGTTATGGTGGGATTCTGACACCATGCCCGTTGCATGAGCCTGTCTTTTACAGCGTTTTTTTCCCCACCGTGCCTTAATGTGGAAAACGTCCGGCCGGCTTTGGCCGTGCAATAAATCTGCACTTCTATTGTGTGCCTCTCTTAGGACGAGTACACTAAGCACTCAGGATCTTGTCGCCAGGGAACGAGCAGTGTCCAGAAAACACACTTCGTCCTGAACGGCTTAACATCGGGACGTGGCTAAAAACACGCTCGGGATTCCCCTGCACTTCTGAGAAATTGGGTTTCAGCTCGGTCGTTGGTGGTGTGTTTAAAGTGAGGTGGATGTCCTGTGGTTTGGCCAAGTGAGTAATGACAGGCCACACAGCCCGGGCTTATATGAATACTTCGACCCGAATCAACTCGTGTGACTAACAATGACTGGAAACTAGGGCACAGCAATTAGCATGAGTACATTTACATGAAGCTAACAAGTCCTGATATGTTTTCAACAGCAGTGCTTAGCAGCATTATCATGTGTGACTCAATTTGCAAGATAATCCAGTGTAAGAAAGATTTATTTAAAGCAACCAGTGGTTGCCCTGGTTACCCTGAGAACATATGGCCAGTGCGATATCGTCAAACAAACTACTGCAGTGGTTGGCAGCCTGTGGCTCCGGAGCCGCATGCGGCTCTTTCATCCTTTTGCTGCGGGTCCCTAACGCCACCCCCCCACCCCCAACCCCACCACCACCCCCCACCCCTTCGGAAACTTTTTATCCCCCCCCACCTCTTCACCTGGACTGGAAGCCACAGAGGCCACACCCCTTCACCTGGACTGGAAGCCACACAGGCCACGCCTCTTC
>JAQMCW010000019.1:2501272-2511379 GCA_030068335.1 Chrysichthys cranchii
GGCTTCTTACTCTCACTACCATTTCCACTTTCTTGGGAGCCATAATGAAGCTTATAGAGCAAAAATGCAGAGAAACAAAACAGGAAAAAATGCGTTGAACACGTTCACACAACGAGTGCTTGACCGGAACTGAATGTTTGTGGCGTGAAGCGTGGGTCGGCTGTCTGTACGTCAGTCAAGGATTTGTTCATCATTCGGTCCAAAAGCTATTTGTGAATTTACTTCGTACGTCGATTTGTTCGCCATTCAATGCATTCCTGAGCCGAGGGTCCACAGTATACAGGTATGACACGGGTAAAACGTTTACAGACACATAAGAGTAAGAGTATGATCGTTAAAGTTTACCGAAAGCACTGAAATTCTTTCTTGCAGCGGACCGTACGCTGCAATGTCTCTGACATAATGTCCGACGTCTATAAACACCTCGAACAGCTCCGGTGGGAAGAGTCTGCCCGGACAAAATAAAAGCTTAATATTCACAAAAATAAATGCATATGAGGGATTTAATTAGAGGCAGCATGACATTATCATTAATACCTTTTAAAAAGATGCCTGTTACGCTCCATACTGAAAAGGAAGCGCAGAGTCCGGAAAGCATAACACTTAAAAGAAATGCATAGATGTTAGTGAACAAACAATGCTACGTAGCATAAAGCATAAACTGGGAAAATGACATTAAAAAAAAATAGTACATTAATACCTGTAGTGATGCTGTTTTTGGTCCGCGTGGCAGGATCAGTTTGCCTATTATGTACACTCCGTTCTCCTGCGATAAGAAAGAAGATCGTCTACCAAATACTAATGGAACATCTTCAAACACTATGCTGAATTACAAACAAGATTGGATGTGCTACCCATGGTTATGATTCACTGCAAGCATGTGTCAGGTTGAACGCTGACTGAATTGTTTCGCAAATATCACATTCCAACAAACAAGAAATAAAAGAAAATATTATTTAAAGAATGCCGCTAAAGTTTGCATAAACTCTGTCCCTGTGCCATCAGTCAGGTCTTAGCCACGTGTGTTGGTTTATACACAACACACAAGTGTTGTGGAGCGATAAAGAGTCGATTCCAAGAGTCAATTCCACACAGTGATAATTCAGACTGAGGAATTTTTAATGCATGTTTAAATAAACCATTAATCACCACTCTACATGGTTTGGTGTGGCCTCTTTTTAAACCTAGGAGTTATTGTTTAGCGTCCATTTTACAAGGGAGAATCAAAAAGTAAAGGCAAAAATACATTAACGGCTTTAGCGGACGCACCCGTGAGAAACTGACCGTATCACTTATCCACATAGTCCCCATGCGACACGACGCATTTGTCGGATCGTTCATCTAGCTCCAGGATTCCTGCAGAGAAGAAGTTTTTCTTCTGCTCCCAAAGCCAGGTGAGCCCTACATCCTTTACTTCATCATCAGAGGTGAATCCGTGACTGCTCAGCGCCTCCTTCAGTGGACCGAAGATGTGATGATGGCTCGGCACCAGATCCGGGCTGTAAGGAGGACGTGGGAGACGTCGGAACCCGAGCCGTTGAACTGTCTCTACGGTCTCTGCTGGTGTATGAGGATGCGCATTGTCATGGTGCAGCGAGACTGTTTTGGACAGCGTTCCTCTTCTTTTGCTGGGAATTGCAGGTTTAAGTGCCCATGCGCTTGGAAATGCAGCAGAATAGGAACCTTCATGTCCCAAAATAATGTTAAGATGATTTTCTTGGGGGAGGTCTGACTTTTCTCCATTTCATGATTCGCTTTCTGGGTTATCAAGTAAATACAAAAGTGCCTTTATTTTTTTATTCTCCCTCATATGTCCACCGCAGGGCCAACACAGAGATTTTCCTCGGGGAGGGCTGAATTTTGAATTTCTTCTTCGCTAGCGAAGACAGATGTCTTCCCTCCATGCGTCGTCTTTTGGTCGCCTGGTTATCACGTAATTTAGGAGAATAAGTAGATGCATAGCAGGTAGACGGGTGAATTGAAGCCATGTTTTAAAGATGCCATGCTTTTTGGTAACAGGGAAGCTTGCAAAAGTTCCAATTTTCCAAAAAAAAAAAAAAAAAAACAGGACGGGACATCAAGGGCTTTTATTTATTTATTTATTTAACCTTCTAACCAATCAGGTTGCAAGCTGGTGGGCAGGTGAGAAAAAACAAACATGGACGACTAATTTGGGCGTCTACGGAGAATTACAATGTGTTGAATTGAAAATATTTCCAACGTCCAAGTCCGAATATACCTAAGAGTGAGGATGTGAAGTCTAACTGCATACAGGCGAGTTCCACAAGCTGCTCACATTCTCGTAATTTTCTGTCTCCAAAGTTCTAGCAAACGCAAACAACCTTCTCGATCCCAGAAACTTTATTTCATCTTTATTACTAAAGAAAACCAATCGAATCAACAGCCTAGATAGTCGTCTGCGGGCAACAACAGTCGAATCCTTTACTTTCTCCTCTTGCGCTCTCTGTGTATAAAATGTAAAATTGATTCCGAAAAGGAGAAACTGAGTCGAATCCCAGTTCCCGAATTGACTCTTTTTGCAATCGTCTCCCAGATATCTATCATCTTATAGGATACAATATCTTATAGTAGTTCTGATGGCTTTCTAGCTGCAGTACAGTGGGCAATGTGGTTGCTAGACATTACAGACGACTGTTTCCGTTACCTGCACCACATGGTGAGCCGCTGCGTCATCCAGCACCAGCTCTGTAATCGCAGCACAGCACGCTAACAACAGCGACACGGGTGAGCAATCATACAAACACCTCATATTCATTAACTCAAATGTAAAGCAGTTATCCTATTGTATAATGCATGTACAACACATGGGTGGGAGTGAAATGAAGTAAAAGAGGTGTGTAGGTGTGAAGGTGGTGTCCAGGAAATGAAACTCACCAGCGTGCAGGGCCACCATGTTTTCTTCGGCCTCGTGTGGACTCAGATCCTCGCACACATGCTGTGTGTGCAGACGCCCGGCGGCGTTAGCGCTGGAGAGAGTCGCTATGGACGAGCGATCAGACACGTACACTTGCTCTCTACACAGAAGCACACAGAAACCCACACACACACACACACACACACACACACACACACAAACACACAGATAACACCTACAGTATATACAGGTGCCCCCCGAGTTATGATGGCCCAACTTATGATTTCTCGAAGTTACGATGACGATTGCGATATGCTAAAAATTGTAAAATATTTAGAAAATATTTCAAATTCGCGTGCGAGGTTAAATGTTGCGCGCGCGGGGGGGGGTTTCACGTGGCACACCTGGCGACCTCTCACGGCACACTAGTGTGCCGCGGCAGACCGGTTGCAAAACACTGGGCTAGGCTAAGCTAGACTAGGCTAAGTGGTTCAACACAGTGGTTCAACATATGATATTTTCGACTTACGATGGGTGTGGCGTAACACTTCTCCATCATAACTTGAGGACTACCGGTACTTTATTCTAGCAATCATCAGGGGTTACTGACAAGATTCCTCACTATATCCAGCATAAAATAAAGGAAAATAAAGCTATATATTAAAAGAATAATAAGCTTTAGATATAAATATAGCAGCTGACATACTCAAAGTGCTTTATAGTGTCACGTGAAAACATATTTCCATGAAGTCTAATTATTTTAAATATTATAATAATGAATTACAATAAATATTATTCTAAAATAATTCTAGTGATTGAAAATTAACAATTAAAATCGTATGAAAACGTAATGTAAAATTAATATTCCTGTAAAAGTAAGGAAAATAATAAAAAGCTAGTTAAACGCTGAAGTGAAAATTATGTTTTTATAATTTTTTTTAAAATGGTTTTTTTTTTTTTTTTTTTTTTTTTTAGTATTGTGATCGTACTCTTGCCAAATGTGTGTAATGGTAATAAAAATGTGTTCCAGATGCTTGGCGCATCAAAACAAAACGCTATAATTGTGCTAAAGCTATATCCAATAATGTTAAGCAGACGTTACTAGACTCCAAGCCAATCATGTGACACACTCCTGTCTGAAACTCAATCAGGAGACGATGACTTGTACAAAGTTGAAGCGTAAAAGAGAGTAATGACCCGTCAAGGATGCGCAGGAGCTGCTGAATTCCTCCCCAGGCTCGGATGTTGGCACTGCCCTCTGGATCTTGGCACAGCTGGACCAGAACCCATACGGTGCTCCAGAGCAGCTTCAGATGATCAGCGTGGAGCATGCTCAGTAGGACGGGGACGCCGTCACATTCACACACCTGCTCGCGGACGGCTGTTACGGGGCAGAGCAGGCGCAGCAGCTCCGCACTGAGCCTGTACACACACACACACACACACACACACACACACACACATCAACCTGAAGTTGATTAGTTTCCTAAAACAGCACATCACTCACAGTTTTTTATGTCCACAGTATTTTCCACAGCAGTTTTCCGATGCTGACAGGTTTTATTTCCTAACCCTTTCATGCACTTTTGTTCATTAAGTGTATGGCTCTATTATATTTAATATAAAACCTAAAATTAGCATTACTGTAAATGAAATTAAATAAAGTAAAATACAAAAAGAAATCTCGAAAGGATTCCACTTATCGACATTTATAAAACTTTTTTTTTTTTTTTTTTAAACTAGTGTTGTTTTGTGGGAGGCTTTTATGAAGACCCCTGAAAAAAATGCTAAATAAAAATCTATTCACCAAAAACTTCACTATACTAATTTATCACTCATCTTCTGACGTTTAATCCTGTTCAGGGTCACGGGGGGGAAGCTGGAGCCAATCCCAGCTGACTTCGGGAGTGAGAGGCGGGGGTTACACCCTGGGGCAGGACGCCAATCCACCGCAGGGCGACACACAGAGACAGACAACTATTCACACTCATATTCACACCTACGGGCAATTTAGAGTCGCTAATTAGCCTAATCCCTTCTGTGCATGTCTTTGGACTGTGGGAGGAAACCAGAGTACCCGGAGGAAACCCATGTGGACACGGGGAGAACTTGCAATCTCCACACAGGCGATCGAACCCAGGACCTTCTGAATAGTAGAGGTTATTATTACGGAAAGGAAATCAGCATAAAGATGCACACCCCTACTAACACCGGAAGAAAAATGGACTCCCCTGTGAGGCGTCTTACCTTTTCGCTAACATGTCATATTCCTGCAAAATCACCAGCAGGTTCTCCACAACAGACAGCTCCCCGATCTTCTCCTTGCACTCGGGGCTAAGAAAATCTGAGTTACAGTCTAATAGTGTAATAATGTGTAGATCAGGATTGATCGTGTTCAGGAACTCACCTGTCTGCTAGAGTCGTGAGGGCCAGCAGGGCGCCTAATAACACGCTACTGTCGCGTGCAGTAAGGAGCTTTACAAGAGTCTGAGGATTGACATGATAAACACTTGTTAACAATGTTAACTGGACATTTGTAGTTACTACTGAGGTGGTGCTAAAGTTAGTAGGCCACGAGCCGGTTGTGTTGTGTATCCTCACAGTTCTCAGAACAGTTGTTTTGTTTGTTAAGACCAGAGGTTATTTTAAAATATTGTAGTCACTGTTACTGAGGATTTTAATCTACAGTTGATATTGTATGTGATCTCATGGTGGCAGAATTTTTACACATTACTCAGTCTTTTAACCCTTTATAGGGCATTGACTGACACACAGTGGACCCTCGGCTCACGACCACATAATGGGGCGCCGAACAAACACAGCCCCGGCCATTTTCCCATTCCGCTTCGTACGCGCCAAGCCCGTTTTCCCGTTTTCTGTTTGCATATTGCGTAACTAACAAAGGCGTGTGGGCCTTTAATCAGTCTCGGTCAGACGTGCGTTCACTGGATGTACAGTAACCTCCTCCGTGCCCATCTTCCTCCTCACTTCCTTAACGCCAGAAGTCGACTCATGCAAGGTTCGTTTTCTTGGTTGTTTGCAATAAGTTTTTGTATAATTAAAGATCGATTAAACTTTGATTTTTTTTTTTTCTTTATGTGCTTAAATCTCATTAAAAAAAATGTTCGCAGCATTTTTCTGTTGTGTTTCTCTGCATTTTTGCTCTATAAGCTTCATTCCGGGTCCCAAGGAAGTGGAAATGGAAGTGAGAGTAAGAAGCCTAAGCGTATAACAGTTGAAATAAAGAAAGAAATAATCGCAAAATATTCATGTCGATGGGAAAAATGGATACGGGTGGCGGAACAAATGAAGTTCGTGAGCCGAGGGTCCACAGTGCCATGGCGTACATCCAGACAACGTCCTTTCACTAAAACCTGATGAAACTCAATGGAGGAACATCTTGAAAATTAAACTCCAGTTTTCGTTGATCATGACCAGAAATGTATGCAAGGCTCAAAAGCTGACTAGCTAACTAAGATGGATTAGCAGCTGGATAGTATCTGCTTCCCACAATCTCACTGAACGTTCGCTAATTTCACCAACCTTATGAGCGTCACAGTCAGTCAGCCACTTTCTCTGCTCTTCAGCCATGGCCAGTTTTTGACACACATCTACAAGGAAAGTGAAAAAAAAGTAAGTGAAATAAAAAATATATATATTTTCCTTTCTCTTGAACTGTCGTTCGAGTGTTCCTTACAGGTCATGGTGACGAGCTGTTCGCTTTCCAGTGCACGCTCTTTATTTTCCAGATATGCACTGCTGACTGACTCCATGTACTGAAAACCAAAACCAGCAAATACATGCTGAAAGTGTTTCCAAACACGTTATAATACTTTTTGCCCAGCCCAAGGAACATATATGCTAACTTATTAATTCATATCAGTCTTTACCTGGATAAGGTGTATTAACCCACGGAGCTCATGAAACACTTTCTGAAAAGGAAAAAATATAAATAAGGACAATTCCGGAAATCAATCTTATGTACCCTTGTATAACAATTTCTTTTAAATGTATTTAAACGCTTGACTGGAGACGATATGACACTAACGCTGCCTTTTTGTTTCGGATTAAAGTTCAACCTTTATTGAACATGTTGTTGGTCGCAGCTTAAAATGACCTGTGCTCAATATTGCATCTACCGTATAACCTCAAGTGACGTCAAAGCGTCATAAAAACGTGCAAGAGCTCTTCATTAGCGACTCACGCCTAGAGCATGGCGTAAGGCTGGGTGGTTAGCCACAAAGCAAAAAGGCGCAAAGGGGGAAGTGTGACAGTGAAAAATAGAACCGCCAAAATATGTGAACATGAACATAGAGAAAAAAAATGTGTGAACAAAAACAACACAAAATTTGAACTAGTGACAAAGTATAATGCAATTTAAACAGGCATGATTTTTATACAAAAACAAGAAGCAACGTAGCACCGTAAAACATGCCAGGATCGTTCTGTTGTGTCATTAGACCTTTGTTTCCTTCTGGGATTAGATAGAACGTTGATTTTCCCGACATCATGGCCTTGATCCATAGCTAGCGTAAAGAAAACCCGAAAACCTGAAATCACTAGCACCAATTATTAGCAAGAAAGCACGAGCATCAATATACTGAGGTATTCAGTCTATTGATCTCTGTATTCCCCAGCAGTGTTCTTGCATCCGTTTCCTGGTTCTGACCTTACATGCTATCACTCACTCACTCACTCACTCACTCATCTCAGCCGCTTAATCCTGTTCAGGGATGAGGGAGGAAGCTGGAGCCAGCTGAAGTCGGGATACACCCTGGGCAGGTCACCAATCCACCGCAGGGCGACACACAGAGACAGACAACCATTCACACTCACATTCACACCTACGGGCAATTTAGAGTAGCCAATTAGCCTAATCCCCTCTGTGAGTGTCTTTGGACTGTGGGAGGAAACTGGAGTACCCGGAGGAAACCCACACGGACACGGGGCGAACATACAAGCTCCACACAGAAAGGCGCTCAGGTCGACCCTGAGGATTGAACCCAGGACCTTCTTGCTGTAAGGCGACAGTGCTCACCACGACATCACCGTGCGGTCCCAACAATGATGCTCCTGGGCAGGTTGACCCAGGGGATGTTTAATTATCCAAAAGTGCAAGAAACCAAAAAATCCCAATGAGCACTGTCGCCTCACAGCAAGAAGGTCCTGGGTTTGAGCCCTGGGTTTGGCACCGGTGCCTTTCTGTGTGGAGTTTGCATGTTCTCCCCGTGTTCACATGGGTTTCCTCCGAGTACTCTGGTTTCCTCCCACAGTCCAAAAAAAATTAGGTGGATTGGCTGCTCTAAATTACCCACAGGTGTGAATGTGCCATGTGTGCCGAGAAGTCCTGGCCAGTGCTCGGAGTAAATTACAGTCATGGATGCTGGGAATGTCGGAAGCTTCTCCTAGCCAGCTATTGCCGCCCTATGGCTGGCAGACAGCGTTGACGATGATGATATATCATTATTAACTCCATTACTAACTATTAATAACCATTAATAACTGTGTGTGTGTATGTGTGTGTGTGTGTGATTGGCGTGAAATATGTTTCACAGTTGCTCAGCTTGACCCGAACTGTATCTACGTAACACAAACATACATGGGGAGGTGACAAATATGTGAAATGAACCATTTTCATTTCATATGTTGCTTACACACTGATTAAACTCAGCAGAAGAAGAAGTTTCACACTGAAAAACTAGTTTTAACTGTTTGTTCACTTTAAAAATGGGTCAATTTGACCCACCACATAACAAGAGGGTTAAACATAAAAAGTTAACCCTTCGTACCTGGTAATGAGGCTCTCTTATGAACAGTCTCAGGCAGATGAGAACACGGAGGATGTTTTCTGATGAGGACTGGTCCAGCCACTCACTGTAATGCAAATACCCCCAAAAAAACAACACCAAAAAAACAAAAAGAGGACCATAAATGATGAGTGGTTTGCAGTGAGACAGACATGTGACGTGATTGTGTATTTAGGAACCTGCAACTGAGTCGGTTTTTGATCAGGGCAGTGAAGATATCCGAGAAGAGACCGTGATGAGGATGTCTGGAGAAATGCCTCTGTTCTTTGTAGTTCACGCTGGTGAAGATTAAAGATCCGTCAGTGGCGTTATATTCGAAACGCGGACGCATGCTCTGTTTTGGGTCCAAACTTTTTACTCAAGTTGGGACAACATAAAAAAATGTTGTCTCCTCAGACTGGGCAACACATAATATAAAACAGTGCATTACTTTTGAAAAAAATAAATAAATAAATTTCTTTTGCAACGTATTGCATATCTTGAAAACAGAGCTGATTTTAATCAATTAAATGGAAGCTAATGATAGCATTGATAGTTTCAGAATAACTCACCTGAATTTCTCAAGCTCCGCTGCCTCTGCTGCCGTGTACCTCGAGTGCTTCCTGTTCTCACTCACCTGAGGAGAATTCTGGGGCTTTCTGCCCTTACACTGATGTCCTGTAGACTAGTATGTATGAACAATGTCAGTCAAGCTCTAAAAATGACCTGAAAGTCTACCGTTGTTATGTGACACCTGAAAGTATTACCACAGGATTTCCTGTCTGCTAATATGTACCTGCTGCTTCGATATCGGGGCCGAGACAACTGAAAGAAGCCTCCGCAGCTCAAGAAGCTCTCTGGAAATAAGCAACTTTAGGATGTACAGAATGGAAATAAAGTATACAGTACTTAGTTTATTTCCCATGAAACTCATACTATAAAGTCTTACTTCTCTTTAGCTTTTGGACATGGTCTATCAAGTGTTTTTGCTCGTCGGTCTGGAGGAGGCATTTTTGCAAGGGTCGCCTGTCTTTCATCCCTGCAGGTGAAAGGTTACACATTTCATGATGTTGAGTGTAAAACAAGTAGCTAGACACACAGTATACCTCACTGCATGGTGATGGAGTGAAAGGTGGCAGAACACAACACTTGGCGTCTAGACAGAGTAAAAACAGGTAGCGTGCTTTCATTCTTACATGAGCTTACTTTAGCTGCATGCATTACTGTAAACTTGCATATTTGCCTAAGTATGCAACTGACTAGCTAACTAATTGCCTAACGTGCCCATTATTATTATTATTATTTTCATATATATACCAGTATATATATATATATATATATATATAAAATAAAAAATTAAATTCTAGAAAAATCTATCATACTACACACACACACACACACACACACATATATATATATATATGTGTGTGTGTGTGTGTGTGTGTG
>JAQMCW010000019.1:2578103-2593342 GCA_030068335.1 Chrysichthys cranchii
TGTGATTTGAAAGTCTTTTAGTTTTCATTTTATTCAACTTTAAAGAACGTCCCAACTTTTCTGGAATTCGGGTTGTAAACAAACAAACAAACAAATAATGTAGCATTTAAATGGCAGCACAGAGTGCATACAAGTAATTGAGTAACTCTTGGAAACTGCAAGCATGACAAATGATTTCCTGTGATTTTACAAATAAGTGTGTCTTCTGACCTGGTTTCATAACAACCCAGTCAGTTTTCGTGTTTTTTGGGGGTTTTTTTCCATCAGATGTCACCAGTTATTCCCAGCAATCACGCTTGGTTGTTTTGTTAGTACATAGTCTGGGAGGTGTGGTGTAGGGGTAGAAGCAGATGAAAACATGAAGCAAACACATACTTCAGGGATGAATTAAAGGGCGGAAATGTGTATTAGTATTAGTGGATATACTAGAGAGAGACGGAGAGGTCACTGGCCTAGACCAGGAGAGAGGGAGCGAGGGGGAGTGTGGTGGAGTGGCGCCTGTCAGGGTGATAGTGTGCGTCTCACTGGTGCCAGCTTCTGTTTGACCAGAAGATCCTCTATGATAGCGATGGCGTCCCTTCTTCTGGGACACACACAGATACAGACAGACACGTACACCCACACATGACAGACACATCCTCAAAAGTGCACATGTGGATGTACGTGTACATTAGGCATAGGAAGATTAATCAAATCTTAGATGTGTCGTAATAGAAAAAGCTGAATTGAAATCTGCACAAAAGGTCATAATCTGACTTTTACATGCATTAGGCCATTTGTTTTTGGAAAATGTCAGCTGTATGAAATATGTCTTTAAAAAATGAACTTCATTGGTTAGGGCTGTCAAATTCTTTGAAATAATTGTACCTAACATTTTATTAGGTGAAAAATGTAGTATTCAAATACATTAAAATATGAATACTAATTTAATAAATTTTTACTGCTACAGATAAAATGTCAGCCTGTTAGACAGCTGTGGGTGGTTTGTATCAAATAAACCATGTTGAAAATTGTGTTGCTTTCTTGAGATGAGGAAAGAAACACTAAATGGTAGTATCATTTTATGATAAACTATAATGGTTCGTGTACTTATATCCATTTCCCCGCAGTGATGCTTTGTTGTCAATGGTATTTACATTGATTTTACATTTGTAGATTTACATAGAAATCCGTTTGGTGTTTTTCCCCTTTTTTCCTCTTTTCCTTTTTTCTTTTAACGTGCCAACTCAGAGTTATGATAAATCCTCTGTGGAAAAAAAAAGAACGAGTGACTTGAATCGGTGCCTGAAAATTTGTTCCACTCTAATTTCACTTTTAGAATGCCTACAGTACTTTGTTCTTTATTTTAAAAAATGAGAAAACAGATTCTTTGGTTAAAAAAAAAAAAGTGTAAAAAATTATTGCATTCGATAAGTGATAAATGTACTTATTCAGAACTTTTACCTATGTGCCTATGTGAAATAAACACCTCCAAGAATCAAGCTTAGAATGAGAAAGTGGAAAAAAAAACCCACCAGCACTCAAAAAACCCCCACCAGTGATTATAGTTAAAGAAAACCATAATGCTATATAATTCAGAAATTAATATTCATAGGAATATTATTTTGAAATTTCACCTTGACAATTTGTAAGTTTTTTTTCTTTACTTAACTGTCGCAAGGGGAAGCTGAAGCCAATCCCAGCTGACTTCGGGTGAGAGGCGGGGTACACCCTGGGCAGGTCACCAATCCAGCGCAGGGTGACGCACAGAGACGGACAACCATTCACGCTCACATTCACACCTACGGGTAATTTACAGTAGCCAATTAGCCTAATCCCCTCTGTGCACGTCTTTGGACTGTGGGAGGAAACCGGAGTACCCCGAGGAAACCCATGTGGACACAGGGAGAACATGCAAACTCCACACAGAAAGGCACTCTGGTCGACCCTGGGGATTGAACCTAGGTGGCAATATATAACATGGGTGGCACAGTGATGTGGTGGTTGTTAGCACTGTTGCCTCGCGGCAGTAACGTCCTTTATTGCCATGAGGCAACAGTACTAACAACCACACCACCGTGCCACCCATGTTATATACCTTTTAATGAAAATATTTTCATTTTCTGCAACCGATTGCCTGGATAATTTTGCATTTCTGTTGCAAGTATGACAAATACAGATGAGTATAGATTGGTTGGTTGGTTATCTACATCTTTTTCTCACCTTTGATTGAGCAGGTAGGGTTAAGAGCCTTGCCCAATGGCCCAAATGTGGCAGCCCTGTGGGGCCAGGACTAAAACTTCCAGCCTTCTGATCAGCAACCCAGTGCCACTGAGAAAGCCTTATTGAGAAAAAACATCCATTCATGGAAACAAATAATTATCCCATTAGGGCACTGGGATTTGGAAGGCAATTATTAATCAAATGCACTGTTTTAGCAAAAAGCCACTGATGAATTCCAATTAATGGTCATTCTGTCCATGACGACAGGACATAAGTATATAATGACCCTATATTCAGATCTCACCAGAAGCCATTCAGGGTTATATTTATTGACACAGGCATGTCAGCTACTCCCGAGTCAATATGCACAGGCAAAAGGTTATCGCTGAATGAGACAGCCTGACGCGTGGACTTTTTCATGACTCGAGATTGAGAGAGTGCAATGCGAAGATTCTGAAACATGACTCAGCACTGAGGCTGACATTTCTTCCAAAATAGGAACATTCATAAAAGGTTCTTGGTATTGTACTCAGTATTTAGATGCTTGGTGTAATATTCTGATGATACCTGGATATGTGGTGAGGTTGATATTGTTATGTGTTGTCATAATTTATTACGAATAATCTACAAAATTGAGGTCCAGATTATAGCTCAGGACTACGCTCTGCAGCACTGATGATATTGTGTTATATTTCCAAATACATCCATTGTCTTTTCGGTAAAATGGAATTCCCAGGGTTGAGAAATGAGGAATCCCACATGACTGAGCCTGTCCCTGCAGTCGGATATCGGCATTCCCGGCTGATCAGCACTTTAGGAAGACAAAAATGCAAAAAGACACAGAAAATATATGTCCTTCTCTTCACCCAGCCATGTTTCTCCTATTAATACTGTTAACATGCAGTAGCCAAGCTGCTGTCAGGCTGATATAAGTTATTAATATTATCACTAATAGCATTCCACACTCATTTCTCGTTTTTTTTTTTCATGTCATCTACAGGGGAAAAACACATATAGAGGCAGAAATAAAATGTTTAAGTGCAGAATTGTCACGCAGCGTAACAGGGTGTGTTACAATTCCAACTTCAAAATCTTAAAAAGCAAAAAGAAGAACCAATCAGCAAAACAATTAAAAAAAAAAAAAAAAACAAGCATAAAAAGTTACAATAAAAGAGAAACGACAAACTTGGCGGCATGTCTCTCAGAATATTAATAAATTATAATTGGAAATTAAAGTCACATTGGTCATTGCCAATATTCAGTCTACATAAAAATAAAACAAACAAACAAACAACCAAAAAAGATAATCCCTTCCCTCCCCCTTTGAATATCTGGAATTAAAAGATTATGACATATTTAAAAATAAATTCTACATTTAAATTTATATAAATAAATTTGGTTTGCAAAAAAAAAAAAAATACAAACAAAATGAAATTACTTTGAAATTACATATAAAATTCAATAAAATTAAAGTAAATTAAATAAGCTGTCAGTAATGGTCGAGTAGTATTAAATAAACCATACATTTAAAAAAAAATGTGATTAAATGTACAAATGTATATTATTTAGATATTTTAATTTAAAAAAAAATAAAATATTAGGCACTACTTATAATCACAGTAATTCTGATGGTTGACATAGCGATATGAATATTACATTTACCTCTCATATGAGGGACGTGTTTACTTTTTTTAATTTTTTATTTATTTAATTAACCGATTTATTTATTCCATGCTAGATTAAAATGTGGAAACTCCACTGGGTTTCCCGGGCACGCGCTTGGCGGAAAGGGGGCGGAGCTTGTCCTGATGGGGGGCGCGCTTGGCGGGAAGAGGCGGGGCTTGTTATGATTGGGGGGGGAGCGCGTGCCGCATAAATGGCAGGTCGGCGCGCAAAGTTGTCAGTTAGTCAGGAGACGAGAATCCTGAGAGAGAAAAGGAGCAGGAGGAAACTTCTGAAGAAGAACCTTTTTTCCGAAACAGGAACGAAAGTTGGTGAACGTTTTTTAAAAACTTTCTTTTTAAACGCCTCCGAAGCGACAACAACAACAGCAAAAATGAAGCCAATGAGCATCGCGTGCGCCGTCACCGTCATCATCGCGTGCGTCTGCGTGTCCCAGAGTGCAGCTGTACCCTTCTCTGAGCCTGAGGTAACTTTACGTCCTCAATTAAACTTTCATTTAAAACTTATACTGTATGTAATTACACATTATTACTGACACAAAGTAGAACTGAAACTTCCTTTTATTGAATCACAGTTATATTTGAGTAATTCTAAAGTACCATGTCTTTTTATATTTATAAATATTTTCATTTATAATAATAATTAATTATAAATTTTATTTTATTTTGGTGTCACTTTGTTTCAATACCTTATTTAACCTTATTGGACCACATTAAAATACTTTTATTTTCTACATCATAGCATATTTATCTGTATACATGACGGTGGGTTTTTATTTTTAAAAATAATAATAATAATAAATCACACCATAAACTTTGCTTTATTATTTATTTATCTAGCTATCTATCTATCTACTTATTTATTTATTTTAAGTTTTAAAATGATTTAATATCAATCGAGATTAGGCTTCTATTTTCATGGCATTTCACATCTTTTAAGTAACGAGGCTTGGTTTTAATTGCATTTTGTTTGGTTTTGCCCCTGATCCGCAGGTACGGTTCGAGGAGCCAGTGGAAAGCGCCGCAGTTCAGAGTCTCGATCAGGGCGAGGCTGCGACGTCGGAGAAGGAGACGAGTCCTGAGGTACTGACCACTGTGTGCTCACTCAGCCCTCGTCCTCAAACTGACAAGCTGAAAAAGGCGATGAGTGACTTATGGCTTCTTATTTATTTGTTTTCCAGGTGCTGTTCAGGACCAAGCGTCAGAGTCACCTCTCTCTGTGCCGATACTGCTGCAACTGCTGCAAGAACAAAGGCTGTGGGTTCTGCTGCAGGTTCTAACAACAGGAACCACACGCAAGTTTCCCCACTCATAGGACGGGATGGGATGGGACATTAACTTATTTATCCTGCTGGACTGGGCTTATTTCTCTCTAATTTTGAAATTTCTTCTGCTTGGAGGTCTTTTCCTACTGAGTAGCTCCAACACTATGAGTTAAAAGGTTTAGATGTTTGTTTGTTTGTTTGTTTTTACATGCTAAGGCTGAGAAGGATCGAGGTTCTGATCTAATGCATTAAAAAGTGGTGAGATCCATATTCGGGGGATTTCTCCCAGAAATTACGCTTGCTAGCTTCACTATTAGTTTTATGCGTGGCGCATGGTGAAGCAACATAGACAGCCTTTTTTTTTTTTTTTTAAATCATTTTGAGAAACAATTTTTGTTATGTCAGGAAATAATACTCTCCACGTTTGTACTTATACACTGCCAAATTACAGTGCATCCTGGTGATACCAAACATCAGATAATTTAGTCAAAAAACTTGATCATGTGATAGAAAAATGGTTTACATTCAATTAGCTAGCTGACTAGTGACCATGAATAGCTAGTTAAGATCAAGAAACTACTCCTGGGGAATCACCGTTTATGGTGGCTAAGCTAGCATAATCGCAGTAATTCACATAGCTAGCAAATCTAGCATTGTTACGCCATGGAGGCAGACCTAATCACTGATTAAAAATGGGCAGGGATGACATCACATGATCACGTGTTTGAGAGAAATCTTAATTTCCGCCTTGTTGACCTGGGGAATGTCCATCAGGATGTGTTCGTTTCTTTTCAGTGAAGCTTGATGGAGAAAATGTAAATCAATTAATGAAAACTTTAGCTTGGCTACATATTTGTGGGTAGTTAAGTATATTTTCTACATATTACTTGTTGTAAATATATGCCAAATTGGTAATTAAAAATACCTGTTTTTTGTAATAAGTTTGTAATAAATAAGTTTCATACAATTTGAGTGTGCTCTTGTATCTCGTATATGCTAAACACGATGCTAAAGATGGCAGCTGTTCCCTGTTAGGACTTCTTCACCGCTATTAAGTCTTCAGATAATTAATAGCAGCCTCGAGACAGTAAAATGGGTGACGTAAACCAATCTCAAAAGTGCAGGGTGGAACTAAATCAGGAACTACAGCTCTACAGACTTGTTTCCAGCACACTATTAATGCTGAAGTGTATGCGTATAAAGTGCATGGGCAAAAGCAGGGTGTCACCACAGAGTCCCTATTGAGGCTTATCCTTGAATCGTGCTTGATCTTCAGAGCTGCGACCAATACACAAGTAGACATCATCCAGTGTAAATCAATTTAAAACACAAAACAAGCAAAAAGTCAAGACCACAAGGTAGGATGCATACAAGAAGGAAAATTCAACCGTTTAAATAGGAACTAGGAGCTACTTGGGAAAGAAAATCCAAGGTGATGAGTGTGGAGTGTATTTATAGTGGCAGTGGGTAACACATTAACAGGCTTTAACACATAATCAGAAAGCATATGGACTGAAATCGTCTTGAATTGGCGAGCCATCTTTGTATTTCTGGGATTTGACTAGCATGGCATTTGCAATTTCTTAATCACTCTTTGGTGAATATTCTTGTTTTGGACACACTCGATTTCACCGTTACTGGCTTCTACATAGGACCTTTAAGGGCTTCCCCAAAGAATGCTTAGGTTTTCCAAATCTTAGGTGTATTTTTCTCCACTTTATGCATTTATAACACCGTTATATTAAGTAAAAGTAAGGCGATTGAGGTTTTTGCTCATCCTTAGTGTGACCATGTGGCTTACGTTGCATGGCTTGGTGTTTCTCTGCACGTTAGACATTTCAAACTTCTGTCCTATCAGGTGATGTAGTCAACTGCTCAGAACTGTGAAGCTTTTATTTCTGGAGAATATGGCCCAAAATATGTGGACGCCAATAAGCATATTATGCATAAGCACACCCATATGTGATTCCTCCCCAAACTGTTGGCGCAAAATTGGAAGCACACAATTGTTTAAAGAAAAAAAGAAGGTATTTTGATGCTGTAGCTTTACAATTTCCCTTCAGTGGAAGTAACCTGTACGTCCAAACCTGTTCCAGCATGACAACGTCCTTCACAGAGCCTCGACCTCAAACCTACTGAATTGCATTATCACTGAAGGTGTTTCACAGTATAACTCACATCACAACAACCTACAAGTGGCTGATAAAAGCATGACCATCCAACAGTTTTAATAAAAACCATAAAGGACCCGTCTTTTGTTGGAGTAGGAGGTCTATGCTAGGTTTATTACAGTCCCCGGAGATTACAGTGTAAGGTATTATGATATAAATGACCATCTGTTACTTAAAAGCCACACTATTTTGGATTTCTATACAACAAACATGAATACTTCACCATGTTTCAATTGTGATTCAACTGTCGCTTAGTTTTTTAAATCAAATCCACCGTGATGCTGGTGATCTGTGTTACGTAGTAGTGTTGGTGGTGGTGGTGGTGATTTTTATAACATCACGCAGCAAAACTCTTTTCTTCCTGAGTAACGCTGCACAACAGTTTTTTTTTTTAAGGTTTTGCTTGATGAAAAGTTTTTGCTGATTGCGACACGTACCTGGTGGATATGTACAAATATAGTTTGGTTTTGTTGCATCAAGTAGGAACTCTGAGAAATAGACGGTTACGTGTTTACCAGCAATAACATGTTTAATCCCATTTATGTTTCTCATACGCTCTGAAGTTCAACATAATTAGAAGTGTTTTGCTCTTGATTTTCATTTGTATTCAATGTCCGGTGCGTCACGTTGCACTGTCCAACAGTATTCAGCAAGCATTGACGGATTACATTACAGTCATTTGGCGGACGCTCTTATCCAGAGCGACTTACATTTTTCTCATTTATACAACTGAGCAGTTGAGGTTAAGGGCCTTGCTTAGCCACTTTTATAGCCTGCTGAGGCAGTGTCAAGCTGGCTCCAGCCTGACCAGGCATGCTCAAGGTGCAAACTTCCACAGAACAGCTTCCAACGTGGCTTGATTCCACATCTGGACATGCCCGGACTGTACGAAACATTGTTGATAGGCTTCTTACTGAAATGAAAATTTTTGGACACAAATATAAGGGCAAAAAAAAAATGACCCAAGTGAAGATTTGGATGAAAATATAGGTGGGTGAATTTGGATGTGATTTTCATGATCAGCAGTCAAAAATCTATAAGGAACACCCAGGAGTATTCAAGAAACAAACCCTTTATAGTGGGCAGTGTAATCGACCAAGTCCAGACTTGGTAGGAGAGAATGACTTCCTTCTCCCCCATGATTGGATCAGCTTACGGCTGAAAGTGCTATTCGATTTGATCTGGACGCGTAAGGGTACTGTTCATGATGCTCATCAGTTTGGACACCTGGTACTTTATGCGCCATTTTGGATGAAGCTAGGTGACAAGATTTAAAAAGAAAAAGGTTGTATAAGTTACGGTTCTATCACACCTACAAACTGAAGACCGTTCCAAGGATTTAATATCCATACAAGGCTTAGGTGTTAATGGTTTTCCATGAAACCACTCGACTGTTTTCTTTCAGTCACGGCCTCTTTGACTGCCACAATTTATAATTTGCATTTAAATCACTGCTGAGGTAAAGCCGCAAAAGCCAACCTTGTGCAAGTCGATACTTCTGAAACTCTTAACGACAATGGATGGAGCAATAAAAAAGGCAAACTTGCGACACAAACTAGAGTCGTTAGTATAAATTAGCATCGGGGATTATTGGTTTCTCCTTGAGCTTTCTGATTCCCTTTCTCCCTCACACACACACACACACATACACACATACACAAGCACACACCACTGACTGCATCTTTTACAGCACCCTGCATGATTGATGTTACCAATGGTGGCTTGTTTTACATTCATATGTTTTTTTTTATTCAGGTAGCAAATGCTTTCAATCCACACTTGAGGTTTAGGGGCCTTGCTCAAGGGTCCATCAGTGCTACAGAGGCTTGCATAAGTATCCCTTCCTTAGAACTTTTCCACATTTTGTAGTGCTACACCCTGGAGCCGGAACGGATTTAATTTGGGTTTTATGTCATGAATGTCATGAATAATAAGTAGGAGAAGTGGGAGGACAAAATCAATATAGTTAGTAGTAGCAAAGTTACGTCCAAAGGAACGATGTAAAATCGCATGAGTATTCAGCTTGCCATCCAAAGTGATATAATTACTGGAATAAAGTCCATCTGTGTGTCATGTGATGTCATATGATCAAAAGTTTGGGATTAATGTTTGATTGTAAAAAAAAAAAAAAAAAAATCCCACCAGGAAATCCATTCATATAAAACACAGAAAGAATGTGGCCAAACAGCAGGAGGAGATTAGCGAGACAATCGACCGAGAGACCGGTAGCAAATCTGAACATGATGCTACCACCATCATGCTTCACCGTGCTGCTTGTGTTCTCTCAGAATGATTAGAGCAGTTTTGTTTTTTGTTTTTTTTTTGCTTTGTTTTGTTTTGTTTTTTTCGCAAAATGTAGCACTTTGTGCCTGAGAAGAAAATGTAAAATAAGTTCCAAGTAGTGAATACTAATGCAAAACTAAGGCAGTGAAACTAGGACAGAATCCTGACTGCTGAGCTTTTCCTATTTTAATTCATAATCAATAAAGGAATGTAGAAATTAATTTCATTTCCGGCGTCTACAGTGGCTCCGTGATTTTCCATGGTGTTGGTGGGGTATTTATTTATTTATTTATTTATTTATTTATTTATTTATTTTAAAAGCAAGTCACATCCAGTGATGATTCGTAACACTCTTTGCTGCAGCGCATCCTGCTGTTTCGCAGAAATACACCCAGAGGCCGGTTCAGTCGAGGCTTCCTGCTGTCTTTATCGCATTTAATATTCCCAACTCTATTTGAAGTTCTCTTTGCTCGCATCCAGCCGCTCAGGCCTGTATACATCCTCCACCGAGGTACGCTGCATATTCTATGCTTTTTAAAAACTCTTTGCTCACTAAAGTTAACAATGTTCTTCCTGATCAAAAACGACTGGGTTTTCAATCCATGGTCATCATTTTCATTTGTAGGCAAAGTCACGGTTTGGTTTCAGTGACTGGAGTTTCTTGGAGGCTACTTAATTCCGGAACAAACTTATTTCGCTGTCTTTCTGCTCTGTTTCTTTCTCTTTGAACAGACACAGGACAAGGCTGTAAAGACTTCTTCCATATGTACACCTTGAGATTTTCCATCCCAAGTCACGGAAAGATAGCGGCCATTTCCACGGATGAAATAACACCCTGTTTCTTCATGCATAATTTTGCACATTGCAGCATGGAGTATATTCACATAAATCATGCTGTGTGGTATTTAGACTATCACCCACGGGAGGCGGGTGTGTTTTCCCATAACGTTATGCCAGCACTCTTATTACACACAGCAGGGCGACATGCATCATGTTCTGCTCTGGAGCGGTTAATGGACATTTTTCTACTTCCTAAATTTTTGGAGCTTGGGTGTTATTGTTCCAGCTTTGTGGGCTCAAAGGCCGGACATGTTTGTCAAGAATGTAGTGTAAGAGTGTAGCTGAGTAATAATAAATATCATTCAAGTCATGTAATTTAATTTTAGCCTTGGTGGAGATTTGGTAATCGCACAGCCACAGTCTGAAAAATTCAGAGAAGATACAACCTGACAACAACCTGATAAAATGTTGTTGCGCCATTAGCATAAAATAATATGTTATTAGTATAAAATTGTATTATAGAATAATGTTGCATCATTAGCATAACAGCAAACTTATAAACATTTAAATATCACAGGGCACATTTATATGAAACATTTTTAAATGACTATCAATTTGTGCAAAATCTTTTAAAATGACTATAATTCCAGTATACATCACATATTCAAATATAAAACAAATAATAGAAGGGCACTCAGAGAGCGCAGACCTCCTCCAAAGACACCAGTCCACTCTTCTATGATATACAAATCTATAACCACAACCACTTTGTATGCCTGAGATAATTCCAATGGAGTCATCGTATTTCTACACTGACTATGTTTTGTAAGTACAATGGTACCTCTGGTGACGTCCATAATTCATTCCAAAACTCTGGTCGTGACACGATTTGGTCGTGATCTGGACCTAATTTCCCCATTGGATTGTATGTAGATACGATTAGTCCGTTCCAGACCCTACGAACTGTATGTAAATATTATTTTGTTTTTTGTTTTTTTTTTAAGCACAAAAATGGTTAATTATACCATAGAATGCAGAGTGTACTAGTAAACTAAATGTAAAAACCTTGAATAACTCTGAGACAACCTTGAACAACAGAAAAAATTAACTTTGCATGAATCCGTATTAGACCTCTATGAACTGTTCACTGTAAACATTTTTTTTCAGGAGTTTGAAGCACAGAAAAAAAATCAAAGTTTGAAAAATCCTTAATTATCCAAAAACTTACAGTAAACAACCAAGAAAGCAAACCTTGCATGACTCGACTTCTGGCGTTAAGGAAGTGAGGAGGAAGATGGGCGGGGAGGAGGTTACTGTACAGGGAATGAACGCACGTCTGACCGAGACGGGTTACAAGGACACGTGCATCTTTGTCAGGTACGCAATACACAATTGCACAATATGCAAGCAACAGAAAATGGGAAAACATTCCATCGGGAACCGATCTGTTCGTGTTAGGAAGCATTCGTGACCAGAGGTTCTACGGTATTGAACTTTACTGACATCTACTGGATTGTATGCCATTGTTGAGCTCAGACTTCCTCCGAGACCAAATGCTGTATATCGCAACATTAACAAAAGTGAAGACAGATTCCTGGATCCACTTGGATCTGTCGCAAAATTTAACGGATGTTTCCTGGACCCATGCTACATCCTGCCACCAAGTTTAATGGCAATTAAGATTAAGAAGATTTTGGGCAAACCTGCTTACAGCCAGAAAAAGAAACCACACCAGAAACATAAATCTAAAGCTAGGCCCTATTGGTGGAAACGTGGGTGGCTACTTCTATTACTGTGGGACTGATTTTCCTGGCTTTTACGTCACCTCAAGTTGCACTTTGTGATATATTCCAGGCTGGATTTATTACAGAATCAGGTCAGATTCATGCTTTTTGTCCTCCCTCCACCATCTAATCCAGATATGTGATTATATGATTGGTGATGAGCTGATCCGGTCTTCAACACCTTTTTAAATCAGTGGAGCTGAATATGAGCTCAGGTTGAGGCTACCCAGAGAAGCAGCGTGTCTTTGTGTTAGACCTGCTTGTGCCAGGATCTTAATGATGAAACAGAATGTTTGATGTTTTATTTACAGTGAGAACTCATGCCTGCCATCACCATCTTCTCAAAGTGGGGAACTCTGGTCCTGCTGAGTCCTCGGTTTCTCTTCAGGCAAAGATAAGCGGGGTGTACGCTCACTGCTGCACAACAAGCATCCTCAGAGTTTCAAAAGAAGCTGGGTAGCCATGTGACTCCTCTGCTTTCTTGCTTCTTCTTTCTAAATCAATATCAAGACTAGTCCTATGTCCAAGACCAAGGAAAGCCAAATTTGAATTGAACTGTATGCATAGTAGAGCGTCATCAGGTGCTCGTGATGTGTTGCTCATAAATGAGTCGACTCTTTGAGCTGGATCTTTCCGGTAAACACTGGGATTCGAGTCGTATATCTGAAGTTGAGTTCAGATAAATAAATAAAATCACCAATATTTATGGGGCATATGGGCAGAGATTTACAGAAAAAAATGTTGGGTAAAATTAGACCACCATTACATTCACTAACATTGTAGCTTTAACGCATTAGCTTCCGTGGTCCCCATTTGGGGATCATATATTGAATGGCATAAAAAATAGATGGCACGTGCCATGATCCCCATTTGGGACTTTGACTAAAAATTGAAATTTCAGAAAAACTAACAGTCATATGTCTTGAAAGTAGATGTTTTTGGGTTTTTTTTTACCATTTTGGATGTAAATGAATAGAAATACATGAAAATTTTCAGGAAAAAAATGTGGCAGTTAATGGGTTAAGGCAACACCAAGAACATTTGGATTAAGGGGGATTATTTCCTGAAACTTTTTTCCCCCCTGTAGAGACCCAAAGGAAATTTAACATGACTTTTTTTTTTTATATGTATACATGAACGTTAAAAGTTCGGATGAGTACACAATGAATCATCCTGAAGACCGCGGAACAGAATGAACGGCACGAGAAAAGCGAACGTTCTTAAGAGGATGCAAATTAAGCCGTTATGTATTATGCACAGTCAATTCCGTCTCAATAAGTGGTGCTTTACAGTACAAAGCAGCTCCGAGCCTCGGCTTGTTTGACATGTACGATAGGGACAAGTCCTAATTACAGGCCTGTTTTGTGTTTAGCATTCATTCCTTGCTGTGTAGTCTGTCACCCCGCATCCTCTTACGTAATTCCCGTCAGATTTCTTTCAAGGCTAACAAGAGCGCATCCGAGTATGCGGCTTCAATGCCAAAGCGGCAATGATAAGAGTGCACTGCATTTTTTCCGGAGCGGCGTCAGCACCATTAACGCACCGTAGCATATAGGAAATGGCGTTAGACGATATAGGTATGTCCTGCTGTGCTGCACGTCAGCGATGACTCAGCGACTCAGGTGTGATTTGCATGATCAATAGCGGGATTAGATGGAGTGGAGGGATGTGTGTGTGTGGGAGGTTTGTTAGTGAATTTCAGCCTCATTTCTCACGTCTCAAGGTCAACAGCACACTTCACTTTGGATCTATTGTTATAAATCCTTTACCGTCCTTTTCACACAAGGAGTCCAGCAAGGTCCGGTAATTGGTCCGCTTTTATTCATAGTATGTAATCTTCTTCTCGGTGAAATAAAGTGAATCATGCAAAGCTTTCTAAAATTTCTGGATTTTTGATCGAGACTGATCTGATACCATCTTCTTTTCTAGCGTTTACAACCTCGTTATCTTTACAGCCACATAAAAACAGGTGACGCTAATTAAGGATTGCTGGGATACATGGAGAAAGGGGAACAAATAAAGGTTTCTGTTGATCCTACTTAATCTAAAACAAATTAACAAGCTGCTTTCATAACCTCGATAACAATTCCTTCTTTTGGTACATGAAGCGGTCTGGGAAAACCTGTCAGATGTAGCAGTGACTGAATTCTGGCAAACAGCCAAAAAAGATGAAAAATCTATTTAATGACCAAAAGTGGTGTTTTCTGCCTGTAATATATTTGACATCTCAACCTTACGAGATCAGAAATGGTGTATGTTTCACCAAAGTGACGATGTAAATGGTTTTATTTCCTTTTTAATCTTGCCATCTTCCTGCAAACGTCATGCTGTGTAAGGAGTGAGTTTAAAGACACTCAAAACTTTGCTAGATAAGTATGATTACGTCACAGAGTGAACGTCACGCTTTGATCATGTTGTTGCATAACTACAGTACATGACAGTGAAACAGACATAAGGCTCATCAATAATTCTCCCTCAGTTACACTGACTGCATATGGAATCCCACTTTCACTTACGCCTGTTTTCACTTTTGTGTTTCTTTCTGGACTCTTGGTGAAGTGAGAAAGCCAAGAACCGATCACCTGGTCTTCTTGAAAACAGTAGTCTGGGGTTTTCTCCAACGGAAAAAAACATGGTGTGGGCCACATCAGGGACCCAGTCTCAGCTCTGTATGCCAATTAATTAGCTATAGCCTTATAGGTTCATCTTATCAACTTACTTTACTATTTAAGGTCGTTGATGGTTGAGAAAATGGAAGAGATAGGACCCTTTATATTCAGAAAATGCATGTCACATGCTAGCTTCCATGGCTAAAAATCTACCTCATGATGGTAGCTCAAAAGGAAGAACCTGGTGCCTACCATTTTGAAAGCCTGTGTGAGCAAAAGTAACATACGGTGCACCCGCGGCTGGCAAACTTGATTCGTTCTGAGACTCTGTTCGCGACCCAAATCACTTTTTCCCATTGAAATGAATGTAAATACAATTAATGTGTTTCAGCCATCAAAAACATGTTTTTAAAGTGTATTATGGGTTTATGTGTGGCAATAAAACATAGAATAAAATTAAAAT
>JAQMCW010000019.1:2744838-2759054 GCA_030068335.1 Chrysichthys cranchii
TTCTTACTCTCACTACCATTTCCACTTTCTTGGGCCCCGTAATGAAGCTTATAGAGCAAAAATGCAGAGAAACACAATGAAAATATGCGTTGAACACGTTCACACCATGAGTGCTTGAACAGAACTTAAGGTTTGTGCTGTGAAGCGTGGGTTGGCTTCTTGTACGTCTTGTACGTTCGCTTCTTGTACGTCTGTCGAGGATTTGTTCGTCGGTCGGTACAAGATCTGCTCGGGAATTTAGTTCGTACGTCGATTTGTTCGCCATCCGACGCGTTCGCGAGCTGAGGGTCCGCTGTAATTCAATTCGCATTTACTGCACGTAACATATTAGCATGGAAACCAGAAACCACAAAAACCACAAAAAGAAATACTGCTAGAAGCGAGTTTTGGTATCAAATTAGTACGGAAGGATTGTACGCATCGGTTGTATGGAAGTATTTTGATGAGTCAGAGTTTGCCTAAAAGACAGGTGTGTATTAGTCATGATCGCATCTGACATCACGCTTAAGCACAGACTTTACAGTGTGATTCCAATCTGTTTTGGGCTGTAAAGACACTTACTGTGTTTATTCTCCAACTCTCCAGTTAAATACGGCCCGTAGTGACTTATCCAGGGAATATAATTGATCCACTGAGAATCTGAGCAGTCCACAAAATAAGGGCACCTCAGAAGTGGTAAATATGAATAAATCGAGTCAGAGCAGCAGTTTTCCTGTTCTTGTTTTAGTTTCTAATTGCTTCTGCTTTTCACTGTGGATTACACCATACTGTTTTTGCCAACCTGTTTCACCGCCTTCCTGCTGCACCGACTAGCCTTATTTAACTTGTACAAGCCTGCATCCTGCATTTCACTCCTGCTCTTGCATATACATATACAGTAGTTCCTCGTGCATTCGCGTTTCTGGATTCGCGTCTTCACAGATTCGCGAAATTTTCTGTGGAGCCTGACTAACTTACATTCGCGGTTTTTCCACACATCAGCGAAATGGTCATAGCAAATGCGTACGTGCGGTTTGTTTTGCTGACGGCGTAGGCTCCATGATGACACGCTATTGCCTGGAAGGGTGGGAAGTAGCCAGTCCCACAGCAGGGTACCAACTTTCCTCGTTGCTGATTGGTTGGGAGCTCAGACGCTTTGTGTACTTACTATATGAGTGAAATCGCGGTTCATCTCCCCGCATTTCAGTTTAACACGCGGGGATTTGATACAAGCGTTATAAGTGTTTTCGGTGCTTTTTTCCTTGGTTTTTATTTAATTTGTAACAAACCTCAAGATGCCTAAACATCAGCAATGCATTAGTATCAGGGTAACATTAATATAACCGTACTTTAAATACGCTAGCGTGGCAAATATCATTTAGGCGACACTGTACTCTGTTTTTACGTCAACCATTTATTATTTTTTCAGGGTAATGTATTAAGCTAACTTTTAAATGAAATTAAAGTGCTTTGGGAGCAGGATTTGGGTCGTGTTTAGGGTTGAAACTTCAGAAATAAGCATTTATTAGCATTTTTAATGACTCCATCAAACATTTGCGATTTTCACACATCCGCGCCGGGGTCTGGACCCTAACCTCGCGAGTGTGCAAGGTACCTCTGTAACAAATACGCCTGCTTTGAAATTGATTTTTTTCCTCAAATTGCATTATAGAGTTGCAAATTATCTGTGAAACTATTGTTTTCTTCCAGCAACGTGTACTGCTTTATCTAATTATCTGTGGCTCCGCTGGTATATAACGGACTCTGTTAAGCTCACGCTGCCTAAATGAGTCCTTAAGGAATGAACAAGATCAACAAATTAGTCGGTTCAGTATTTGGCGGGCAAATAACAAACGAACAGGGATCTATAGTGGAACGGTCAGACGTGGTAAGCCAGCAATCATTGCTAAGAGAACAACCTGTCCTCTGAGACTGTGCTGAATTTATGGGCTTTTTTTTTTAAAAAACCCCTTTCTGATCTCTAGCAGGTGTGCTTTGTAAATGACACTGTAGATAGAACAAATAGGTTTTCTCTCTCTGAGCGGTGTGATCACAAACTGTACACCCCTGATCCATTTGATCAAACTCAGCAGCTGGGCAAAGTGCAACATTCGCATCTCACTAAGCATTCAAAGTAATTTAGTCCAGAAGATTACACATCGAGACAAAATGAGGACATGGGCTTACTAGATGCAGATTATTTGCCTAGTGGACCAAACATGGCGTAGTTTTTTTGGCAAGGTAATAAACAGGACACTGCAAGATTTACGTATCAGTGAGTTTGATTAGGTTGGCGTGTCGGTAGGCCAGATTACGTTCACATTCCGACGTTTGGCGAGGCAGAAACTTGGATGGATACAGTGGTGTAAGCCAAGAATTAATTTCAGGGGGTGGTGAGGAAGTATGCTAAATAAAATCGGCTGCATGATCTGTACAACGTTTAATTGGCGCAACGCGCTCATGCATATTGGGTGGATGCCAGAACACTAGCAGAAGTGGTGGCGCTGGTGGAGAATTTGTCATTTTAATTATTCAAGGCACAATCTCACTGTCAACCAGTCTTGCCATTAGTAATATTAATAGGTGTAGGAAATAATTTACGTTCATGACAGTTCCACTGGAAAAAAAACAAACAAACTGTAAGCATGCTAGACAGATCCAACTCTTTTCTTCTCTTGGAAACCTGCAGTACGTCATCGTTTGTCATCTATATAGCTCTGTGCTCGGAGTGTAACTAGCTGGCTAGTGGCATGAAACAGAAATGGGATTCTGCTTGGTTAATCTTGTTTCTCACCTTAGCAGCTGGTAGGCAATAAAATGTGATTAAACAAACTAAGAGACATGTTTTTTTTTATGTTTACGGCAGTTAAGTTTGAAGGAATTGAAATTATGACTTTGTTGACCTTTTATGTGCATCATTATAGAGCAATTATTATGCCGAACAATGTTATTTGACGCATATATAACGTTCGCCACAGGCGGGTAAACATTTGGAGTGGTCATAAAATACATCAGGGGGCACAAAAACACAACATGCTTCAGTCTCTGGATGGATGGATGGACGGATGGACGGATGGAGCAGTGTTCATTTTGCCAGTCAAATAGGACGAGAACAGAACAGTTTTCAACTGCTTTGCCCAAATTTCCCCAATAGGTCTGTTTTTATTTCTGTTGAGGAAAATGCTATTACGTTTCGTCATATATTTTCCGAAAGATGAATTATTATACAGGTCTAAACATTTTCCTCTTAGCTTTCGGCAACGGAATTAACACTGACATTTCATGGACAAATAGAATGATGTGGAAAGGAGGATTTGGCAAAGATAAATGCGTTGAGGAGTTTGGGGATTGATAGCATGCCAGAGAAAAGAATGATGAGAGAAATGATGGATAGATGATTGGGGTGGGTACATAAGAGTACGGTGGAGAGAGAGAAAGGGAGAGACGTCTGGGGGAGAAACCGGATGGACGGCTGATGGGGGCGAAAGCGTGAGAAAGTTCGTGGATGGAGTAATGGAGATCAGAATAATCATTTGGAAGAAGGGTGGACGGATAAATTCATTCGGTGTATGGGTGTAGAGGCACATGTTTGGGCATAATAATGGATTAATGGGTGATCTGGGAAAATGGATGGATAGATAGATTGATTACAGAGGTTTACTGATGGATAGCATGACAAAAAGACAAAGCATGTAAATATTGGTGGGTGGATGAATGCCTAGATGGGAGGAGGATTTAATGCATGCATAGAATGATAGAGAAAGGGAGAGTCATGGGTACTGGATGGATGGCAGGATGGATGGGTAAGTAATGGGTGGAGGGGTACACGATTGGATAGAATGATAGAGAAATTGGTAAACAAGGAAAATGGATGGATGGCTGCGAAAGCTTTCCTGGCGACTAGAAGCAGTGATAGGAGGAAATTGGATGGATGGCAGGAGGGATTAATGTATGCATAGATTGATGGGAAAAGGGGTAATCTGGGGGATACTGGATGGAGGGATGATGGATAAATAATGGGTGGATGGGTACATGGTTGATAGAATGATGGAGAAGCTGGTGAACAGGGAAAATCTATGTTTAAATGGATGGTGCAAAGCTTTATCGATGGATAGACTGTTGAAAAGTTGTGGTCTGGAGGAACTGGTGGGTGGAAGGATGACTGGATAGGAGGAAGGGGTGATGGATGCATAGAGTGATGGAGAAAGGGATAATCAGGGTAAACTGGACAGATGTAGATGGATGAATGAAAGGATGTTTGAGTAAGGTTAATGGTTGCATAGCAATGGAGAAAGAGGTTACCATGGGAAATCGGATGGATGGATGGATGGATGGATGGGGGGATGACTGCATGAATGGGATGATGGGTTTTAATGGTGCATACAGTCAAATTTGCTGTATTAATCATTTTAATCGACTATTTGTTTTGCTGAACATGTCACATTTTTAGCTTAAGCTGATCTCTGCTGCTGAGTTGTGAAGCTACGCGTAATTACAATACCCACGTCTTAGCTGTATTTCACAGTGACACTTCATTTTTCCTCTGAAGTGGCTGGCTGTCTTCTTCGGCTGTAGAGAGCCTAAATTAACACTGGCCGTCAGGGAAGTGCTGGGCCACATGCGATAGGGACTAGAACCGGTTAATGTCTTTATTAGCTTGAAGCCTTGCTACATCTTATAGAAGATATAACGTTCCGAGTGCATCTAATTAGCTAGTCAAGAGTAAATGAGATGCGCTCGGCTATTTTTTTTTTTTTCAAGAGCACATACATTTTTCAACATCCTGTTCCTTTATTGTCATTGCACTCCTTATGAAAAGGCATGTGCTATATTTAAAATCCATGTGCTTAAAGGATGACTCACCTACAAAATGCTGAGACTTACCACTTAGCGGGGTTATTTTTATAGCCGTAGCGACTCTTCGGCTGAACCATTTTTCCCCCCAAATTCAATACCGTAATCATCTGTTTAAATAAATCCGAATGCACTTTCCATCATCTCGGTGGCGTCTGGAAAACTCTGAGATGTAGAGCAAGCTGGACAGACTTGCACTAATAATGCAAATCCTTCGCTTGTTAATAGCTACGAGCTCATAAGTCAGATTAAAAAGGTTGCTGCTCACTACGAGACTATTCATTAGAGTGCTAGTCGTGATGTTATATTTTCTGGCTCGCTAATCAGTGAGACAAGAGAAATAGACTTCACGGTCAGTGGGATGAATGATCATTAGCCAAAGAATACTAATCCCTGGATTGGCTAATCCTGATGTTCGGATCATCTGAGACCGGAACAACAAAGGAGCTCAGTTGGAACTGCCATGCGTGGTAAAATCCAGCCAGTTAATCAGAACCTTGCTCTGAGCATGTGCAGACGCCAGCTTTGGCCTCCTCTGTCAGGCCTACTAATGAACTTCAGTCGACTAATTAAATTGCAGAACATGATCAGCAGTGCTCTTAGCTTGCAAAGACTGTACCTTGAACTCCGTCGGCCGTCTGTCTCTGGGTCAGTAAACACTTTCTTGTCTCGTCGGTCCCGTTTTGTACAGTACCCGTAGTCTCGGTGAAACAGCAAGACTAATGAGCCGCCCATCCTCTGCAAGGGGATCGTGTCACTGCGTCTGTTCACCATGAAAAAATAAAAGAGATTTAAAAAAAAAAAAAAATAATGTAGCTGCTCTGCTTTGAAGTCCTTTCAGACATTTTGGTAGTGCCACTGGTGTTCTGAAGGGGAATACGTCAATCTTCAATATATCAAGAAAGCACAAAGAACAAACAGATGCTGAACCTGGGAATGAAACCACTGATTAAAACAAGACTCAGTGTTCCCTTTAATGGCGCACATTTTGGTGCAAACTCAGAGGAGCTTTCCGACCAGTGAAGCAAGCCAAACTGCATAGTCTGGTGACACGGTGGCTCAGGAAAAGCTAATGAGATCCTTCTGTTCTCCAAGGCTGCGATCCTTCAGGTACCTCTTAATTAGTGGCTCATGAAAACAACATGGGGGGGGAGGGATTAAAAATGAACACAGCCTCTATGATTATCTAAATAAGGTGTTGAGCCACACCTGGACCTGGAGCATGTGCACGTATGGCCACCTGGGCATTCAAACCCCCAGGTGGACTCTCAGCTGGTGGTCTCCCAGCTGCTAATTTACACCAGCGCACTTAAGAGATGTGTAAACGTCTAAACCTCAGACTCTCGTACATTGTTTACTGGGGGTTACAGTGGCCTAATCAAGTCTCGAAGTCTCTTCAATGAGCAGGTGCTGAGTGCGCGACGAAAATAGAGCATGCTCTACGGGGAACAGGAAAGCGGGAATAAAAATCTCGCATACGGAGAGAAACCACCGCTGGGCTGCCGCAGAGAGGCGAGCTATTACGGGCGTTCTTGGGATTCACAAACGAGCCTGGCGAAAAACAGTTTTTGATTTAATCACAGTCAGCTTCGAGAGATTTGTGACAGTTGATGAGAGAGATACAGTGGTCTGCGTAGCTGTTAACCTGAATGCTAATGGTGGATCCATGCCGTCTCTTTGACGGACGGCCTGACGGACTGACTGACTGACTGGCAGCGCGATTCTGAGGCAACACGGATGACACGCTGATTCACTATACCAACACCCACTTTGATTAAATGCGAGGAGGAGAAAACCTCTGGAGCTTTTCCCTGAGAATCTTTCCTTCTCTGCCTCAGCAGAGCCTGACCGGCTTACAGGGATACTTAACCAGGGAGAGGGGCAGAAATCATTGTCGATAGAGGAGGTCGAAGCGTAGCACAGGAAGGGGTGTTTGTCTTTCTCAGATCAATAGCCCTTCTGCTGAAAGACACTGAGAGACAATTTATGAGCCTTAAAGCGTTTGCCTACATGGTTTCAAGTGGTAAAAAAAAAAAAAAAAAGCATGATACTAGGTCTGTCACTTATTACACACAAGCCAGGAGTAAATTCTCGAATTATAGACCTGCAAATGGAATTCGAGTAAAGAAAAACCTCAGAGGGCTGTGCTGTTTTAGGACGATCATCAACAACAGGTTGGTGACATCACCCTGTTAATCCATTTAGCGTTAGGTTTGATGCGGAATGTCTGCAAGACAGGTTGGTTTCTCTTACGGCTTACGTCAACAACTAGAAACAGTCGTTCTCACGCCGGCCTCTCTTTTTCTCTCTCTTGAAGGCAAGAAAACAACCATGCAGCTTGTTACTGAGAAACCACAAATCCCAAAGCTCTCAGTCCTGAAGACTTTCCTGTGGCAGAAAACTTAAAGTTATGGCCTTACCCCTGTCGGGTCCAGATCCCTGGCACTGGAGACTCCTTAGATTTCTATGAATATGACAATATTCAGCATTTGATACGGCTCGTGTAAACACCATGTTCCGTTTGGATCGAGACACGTGGGATATGATGAATGTTATTCGGGTTTCAGGAGCATTGCTTGGACATGTAAGCAGCGTGTGTAGAATGTGTGTCTCAATGGTGGGTCTTTTTGTTTTGGTTTGTTCTAAACTGCACACGCAACCAATTGCATTTGTGTCTTGTCTGCGGTAGAGGTGCATGCGTGTAAACGGGAGTATCGGTGGAATATGTGTCTTCATTAGCCATTAGTAATGAACTTGGCAGGAATATTGTCTTTTTTGGAATAAGTGCCCAAACGAAGGGAATATTTTGTGCATGTAAACATAGCGATTCCTGTGGTATGGAATACTACCCTTGGTTATGCTTTTCCTGCAAATCAAAACCATGCTCATGTATTCGAACAGGAACAAAAGTAGGGTACAACTGTTGTTTAAGTGTGCTTCGGTTATTGTAGTGCAAGTGGTGCCCGTAGAGAAATGGCACATTTGCCATTTATCACCACTGATATCAAATGATCTTCATTTTCTTTGAATATCACTGCCTTCTTTGGAACCGACGCTGCCGTCGCCGCCGCCGATACGAGCTAATTATAGATAGAGCCCTATCTTTTACTTTACAATTTAGCCGACTGCTGTCGTTTGGGATTCCTGATCCTGTAGTTCATGGTTATTCAATGAAAAAGAGGCTAAATAATCAGGAATACATTCATACATGGTATGATTTAGACCTTCCCCATTTTCAATATAGTCCTTAAATTCATCTGGCCAGAAGAGGACTTCAGACAAAAGCTGCAGTCTTACCCAAAATACCAATAAATTGGAGTACCATTCATGGTGCACTCCAACTTCGCATTGTGTTCACAAGGAAAGGCTTGGAAATACTACAAGTGTATACGAGATGCAAAAGATCGCTGGATATGTGCAGTTTTTATCATGGTCATCCGAGGAAAAACGGGTCTAAGTGAGCAGGAAAGATGCTTCTGTGGTCGGGTTGAATTGGGTAGCCGATGTAAGCTCATTCCAAAACTTGGTATCATCTCCCGTGTTACATTTTAATATAGTGCCTAGCAACAAAAAAAAAAAGCTGCCTTGACCCCCAAAAAACACCATCATTCTTGCTTTTAGAGTCCAGTAATTTCACTCCAGGAGCTATAACTAATAGTAAAAAACTTGGCAGGATTTTTAAAGGACACAGATGACACCCCGGTCCTCACTATGAGTCTATTTCTCACCATGTCTTTTAGCTTCTCAATCTTTCTAAGGCTTTTCCCTCGATCTCGCTGTTTCCATCTCCGTCTTCTTGCCAGCTGTGATCAGGGGCAGAGGGTGATGAGGGCTCTCCTGTGCCCCTCCAGATGGTTCACTGAGCAACAGCTGCCACCAGGGGGGACGAGAGGGAAGTCTGAGGGGGGTCGCTGAAGAATGATTACAGCTCTGTGAAGTGGCCAGGTGAAAATTGCATCGGGGAAAAAGAAAAAAAAATAAAAGAACAGAAGAAGAAACTAATCAATAAGGAAGCTTGGTCAGACCCTCGCTCCAGGGCCTTGCAGAACCTGATGTAATGGTGCGCGTGCTGACCTTGTTAGGTGAATGCCAGAGGTGGCATGTACAGAGGGGTGCAGGTGAGAGCAGCTATTAGTGGGGCAGTGCACACAAATTAATTATAGCCACGCGCAATGCCATCAATGATAAATGCACCACGGTATGCGTATGCAAGCCTCGAGTGGGTGTGTTACTATGAATAAGAAGATTTGATACGCAACTGAATTATAAATGAAGAGCACAAGGCTCTAGACTGATGACCTTGTTTTGTAATAGGCGCTGTAGGGAGTTGTCTTTGAGTAAGAAGCAGTGCAAGCTTTGTTCTTCCCCTAGGTGTCTTTCTGGGTAAAGCTACCCTTGTCGCCTCATGTTAACCTGGAGCTTTCGCCCTCGCTCGCACTGAATTAGCTCCTCTATATGTTAATGTGAAGGCAGAAAAGGTCCTCTCGCAGAGGTATTTTTCCAGACCCTTTGGAGGCAGATGAAGCGAGCTCACGAGGAGACTGGCAGGAACAGAATCAACTCGAACTGTGTCAGTGATGAACTCGGAATCTAAAAAAACCCTCCCTCACCTCCTCCTACAGCTTGACCTCCTTTTCCACCAGATTCCCCGAGTAAATGTAGCTGCTCTAAACAAGGCCTGCTTTCTTCTTCTGTCTGTGGGAAAAAATGGTGCTGGAAGACTCGAGATGGGTGAAGAGAGGCAGAGCTGAGCCGAAGAGGCCGGAGCGAGGAGAGCCGTGCAGGGAGGCTGCATGCCATCGTGCATGACAATGAGGGGAGCATTCAATTAGCGGCAGTTTACGGCCCCTGATGGTGATTACCTTAGACAAGCCGGTGGACCTCGGCCCCTTGCTGATTAAAATGAGCTCAGGCAGGATAGGGACAGACTCATCCTTTCAGGATCCCTTCAGTGAGCAATGTTCTCATGGAATTGACCGCTTTTTTGTCACTCTTTGTAGTTGGGCTTGACTGTCAAAAATAGTCATAGTATCTCAAAACCTGCTTAGGTTAGGCATTAGGATAGAAATTTCTGAACATTTTATTTAAAGTGTGCATTGCCCCCAATGAAATGCCAGTTAAAAACTCCCCTTTGGTGTTTTTAGGGCTTTACCGGATTTTGTTGCACTCTTAGATATTTGCCCTTTAAGATCCTTAAAATCATTACTGCAACCTGTAGCCACTGTTGCTGTGCATGGCGCTGATATTAAAAGTAAAATCTACCTTATTATTCATTGAACGAGTTTCTGAGCTAAGAAAGCTAACCAGCCAAGCTAACCAACATAACTAGGCAAAATATATAGCAAGTTCTATCTATACTATTCTTTTATTATTACTTTTTTTTCTTTTTTTTTAAATATTGAAAACAATTCTAGTAATGTACAAATGGCTAACACTCGCTAGTATCGGCAGACTTTTTGCTAAGAGTGCCAGTGGTAGGATTAGCCAGTGTTAGCATGCTAGCTGCTAAGTGTTACCTCAGAAACGTGGCATGAGTTTTAAAAATGTTGCTTCAGAAACAAATGTATATACATCTGTAAATGACAAGCCTAACCTCAATCACAAATAAGAAGTAAAGCTATGTGCTGAATTAGCAATGCTAACAGGTTACTGAATGCTAACTGTCAGTGAATAAATCTTGGTTTTGTATATTTTTTTTTAGCTTGTAAACAGCATTCCAGCCAGAAAGACCATGTATCTGTCAGGGCTTGAATGTAGACACGCAAGTGTTAACACTGTGTGAAAACATGGGTTGTTTTTAACATGTAAATATTTTTTCCCACAGTGCTTTTTGTGACTATGAAAGTCTCCCAGTGGATTTCAGGGTTTCTTTTTTCCCATTCTTGATACTGATTCACCTCCTGAGTTGAAAGTGCCCTCAAGAGTAGTATACAGGCTTCCATCTGATATCAGGCAATTGGTGGTTAATTCCAACTTACCCTCTATATAATGCCCCAGATGGAAGCTACAGATGTAGGTGATGTTCCCAAGCTGACTTCATTAATTAGTGGAAAACCTTTAAGCAGGAGTGAAGTTTTTAAGATTAAAGGTATTATCAGCCTCACTGCAGAAAACACTCCGGAAATGTCTTTGCGGTTTCCAGTTGAGAAAATAGTCCGGAATGTATTTTGGATCCACAAATTAGATATCTCTGATAGACATTTGAGCCAAATATTTCATATCAAAGCAACAATTCATTGATATATCTGTAGCACGGTTGCCAGGTGCAAGCCTTGCAGGAAAAGTTCCCTACATTTGGTATCATCTCAATGGATAAGCAGCATAGAAAATGGTTGGATGGATGAATAGATAGATAGATAGATTAATTACATCACAACCAAATACAGTGTCTATTATAGAAGGAATCCAAACAGTAAATGCATAGTCTGTTATGTACATTCAACCTCCTTCATCTTATTAGGAGCACCTGCTCATTTATGCAATTATCTAATCAGCCAATCAAATGGCAGCAGCCATCTCACTGAATTTAATTCACTTCAGTTTTAACTGTATAGCCCTTTTAACAATGGCCATTGTCCCTAAGCAGCTTTACAGAAATATATTCATTCTATTTATACAATTTAAGCACATAAACATGCCAATTTGACCCTGCCGAGCAAGCTAGTGGTGCCATTGGCAACGTAAAACTCCCTGAAACGACTTGAGGAAGACACCAGAGAGGAACCAGACTCAAAAGGAACCCCATCCTCATCTGGGTGACACTAGATAGTGTGATTACAAATAACTCCCTTGTATAACTCTGACTATATGTTCAAAAAGTACAATTGTGCAGCCAGGAAATTCACTATAAAGTGGTACCCCGCATAACGAACGCAATCTGTTCCAGCGGTGCGTTCGTTCTGCGGGGAGTTCGTTGTGCGAAACACAATTTCCCATAGACGTTTTCAGACCAGTTTTAGTTTCAGTTTCAGTTTAACACAACATGATGCGTTGTCTTCATCTGAGACACATCTGGCCGGATTCAGCCATTTTTTTAACGTAAAACTCGATTTTTCACGTGAGACGTGCGGTTCCTTGTGCGAAAAGCGTTCGTTCTGCGAGTCACACGCATGTTCGTGACGGCGTTTGTGATGCAGAACGTTCATTCTGTAGGACGTTGGTTAAGCAGGGTACCACTGTACTTAAGTCTATTTTGTTGGATTTATTAACTGTTCTCTCGCGGAGTCATGAGTGCAAACCTGTCAATGGCAACTGAAGTCGTTAAGTTACCATGGCAATTGTAGCCATGTAAGCCACCAACGGTAGCAAAAACTGCTTGTATCAACAGCGGTCCAAAGCCATCTAGCGTCACAGTTTCTAAGTGTATCTTTAGGCTGTTCACATGGGGCCATCCTGAGCAGGAGCGAATGGTGTCCAAGTGACGAGAACTCCAACCACAAGTAGGACATCAGGATGAATCAAGCAGGTCCTGAGAGCAGAAGGAGTCAGGGCCAGTGGTATCTCAGAAACATCCCGTGACAGGTGGAAATGATAGTGGTAGCCTAGCGGTCAGGGCATTGGCCCTTCAATCAGAAGAGGTTGTGGGCTCAAGGCCCAGAACCAACAAGGTACCCAGAGCAAGGTACTGTCCCCAAGCACTGGTCCCCAAGCACTGCGCTGTCCGGCTGCCCCCACTTCACCTGGTGAATGGGTTAAATGCAGAGAAGTAATTTCACTGTGTCATGCTATGCTGTGCTGTGGTGTGTTTCATGTGTGATAATCACTAGTACCACTTCGAAATACCTTTTTGATGAAATATGGCAGAGGAGAATGCCCGGACTGGTTTGAGCTGCCGGGAAGGCTACGGTAACTCAAATAACCACTCTTTACAACCATGGTAAAGAGAAAAGCATTTCAGAAAGATTTCAGCAGGGGGTTAAAGACATTGGGGGTTAAGACTTTGGCCTACTGATCAGAAGGTCGGGAGGTAGGTCGGGAGTTCAAATCCAATCACCGCCAAGCTGCCACTGCTGGGCTCCTAAGCAAGGCCCTTAACCCGCAACTGCTCAGTTGTATAAATGGGATAAATGTAAGCTGCTCTGGATAAAAGCGTCTGTCAAATGACTGTAATGTAATGTAATGTCACCAAAACTGGACAGTTGAAGATTGGTTCCGTGGCACCAACCATTATTCCACATTGAAAGTCACTGAGGTCGTCCAGTGTATGAACAGGGGCTGTGGTTGTGATTAAAATGTAGGGAATTAGCAGGTGAATTGCTGCCCTTTAAGTTAAATCTTTGTGGTGCCTTTTGTATGTAAATGCACCTGTTACTCAATTAAAGGACTAATTAACTGATAAAGATCCATCTCTGTGCCTCTGAGTCGCAGGCACGAATGGGATAAGATGCTAAACCCTTATTACCTCCATCGTAGTTTAAGGTCTCTGCATGCGCAATTGTAATTCTTAGCATTATTATTATTATTACTATTATTATTATTATAGCATTATTGCATTATTACTCATAGGCTCCCGCATTTTTCTTCTTGTGAAAACCATACACTCGCATTTACACTAGATTAACAAAAGGGAACCCGAGAGTGGAATTTCAAATGACCATACACAGATTTGATGAATAAGAGCGTGTATCCTTTAAGCCTTTCTTGTAATTCAGATCCCCGGTGGAGTTGCTTGGCTTTATATTCCGTTTGATTACATGCCACTGTTAAGAATGATCCATGTCTCTGCTTTGAAAGACATGAGCCGTTTGAGTCTGATGGATTAGATGAATGCTGTGGGGTCATATTAGACATGAAGAACGTTGTTTGGATCGATACATACACGTCTCTTCAGTAAAGGACAATATTTGAATGTAAATGTGAGCGGTTCTTTTTTACTTTGTGATCCAGTCACAACTTTCCCTGTTCGTGGCTACATATGCGTATGCAACAATCAAAGCAAGCAAGCAAAAACTTGATTATTGGATACGTACAATGTCTGTTGAATTCTCAAATCTGTGTGGTTAGATGGTGTTTATTATTATTCAGTGTTTCTTCTTCTTCTTCTTCTTCTTGTTATTATTATTATTAAGAATATCAGCTAGTTTACATTAATGCATTCACTGTAATTCAGTGAACCCTCGGCTCGCGAACGCATTGGGTGGCAACCAAATTGACGTACGAACTAAATTCCCGAGCAGATTTTATACCAACTGACGAACAAATCCTTGACCGATGTACAGGAGGCCAACCCACACTTCGCCGTAAGGCACAAACCTTACGTTCAGGTCAAGCACTCGTGGTGTGAACGTGTTCAGCGCATTTTTTCGCTGTGTTTCTCTGCATTTTTGCTCTAGAAGCTTCATTATGGGTCCCAAGAAAGTAGAAATGGTAGTGAGAGTAAGAAG
>JAQMCW010000019.1:2834529-2845522 GCA_030068335.1 Chrysichthys cranchii
ACGGTGTTGGAAATATATATCGCCTTTTTCACAGTGGCCTTCGCTCTCTCTCGGATCTGAGCAGCAGAATTTTTCTGTGAATGATGTCAAATCTCATCTGCGCTAAGGGTCAACATTAGCACGGGGGGTTAAGGGGAAACCTTATTTTGTCCCCCCTTTTTTGCATTCGCTGGAGGTCTTGACCCAGGGCAAAGCATGTGACCCCTGTCTGGCCTGCCAGTCCTTCCTTGGTCTCATCACATTACCCCATTACTACATTCACCCTCAGTGTAAATATATATGCAGTAGAGGCCACCCCATAATTCCCTGTACACCATCCACTTTACGGGCTACATTCCCCGTCAGCCTCTCTGTTTCAGGCTTTTTTTGGCTTGGAGGTTATGTTTCTGGTGTCTCCCCCCAATCCCCACCCCCCTCTCCCCCCGAAGCCGTCGATCACTTCTTCCTTGTCGCTTGTTGATAGCATGTACTGGTTAGAGCTGTTCCTGTTGTGCCGTCCATCCAAGCCCGAGCCCTCTCTATAGCCCCTGCACTGTGTACATTTAATCTGCAAGGTTAACTGCTAATTGCTTTTATTTTTTTGGTGTCAATAATGATGATGATGACGATGACGAAGATGACGACGACGATAGTAATGATGATGTTAATAAGTATTTGAAATCGATATGACGATAATTACATGTGAGAAAAAAATATATATAATAATAATCCCAGAGCCATGTGTGCGAAAATATTTTGTACTTTGCTCTGGAAAAAAAAAAAAAAGATAATAATAATAAGGTTGTTTTTCTTTTTTTTTTTTTCAAAGTGTTGTGCTCTATTTTACATGAGAAGCTTTTTAAAAACAAGGTGATGAGCTGGAGCACAGCAAAACTCTGCTTTGAAGTAACCCCCCCCCATCCCCCCTCTTCCTGCTAGCATGCCACAGTGCTAGGTTAATTATACAAGTTATTCAACGAGTTATTACAAAACGTAGGGTTTTGCTGTGTGTCCAGGCACGCACAAAGGGAGCAATCAATGAAATGTAATATAATTTGTACCGTGTATGTATTCAACTGTTTCTTTTTAAGGCTCTGTACTGTATCGAATGTATGCTAACCTTTATGCTGTCCCACCATTTTTGCTGTAACATTGTCAGCCATCTTGACGTCACGACCAAAAACTCTCGGCATATTCGAAATCCTGTGCGCTCGCCCCCTTCGTTCGTTGCTTCCTTCCTCCAGCCGCTTTCGAGAGGGAGCCAAATTAGTGGGAAATAGAGACGTAATTAGCGAACGGATCGCTAAGCGAGGGCGCCGTCGCTCTTCTCCTCATCCCTCCATCTGCTGAGGAGCAGAGCTCATAAATCAAGCTCAATCCAGGCACTGACAGGGACCCTCTTCAAGGACGACAGTGTCTCGGTGGTGACTAATTAACCACCACTTAAAGGCGCGTAGCGAAGACGCTGCGACCATGTGCTCGGCGGCGCATGGCTTAACACTGAGCGCTGGTTTCCGCACGCGTATGCCGTATGCAATCTCTTACATTCATGGACAAAAAGCAAAGTTAGGAGCCGACCGTTCAGTCGCATAAGTGCTGTACATAGCATGTTTTGACATCGTCGTGTCCCCATAGCTAATTTTGTCAAGACCAGCAATAACCAAACTAAAACATAAATGTAAAGAAGTATCTAATTGGCGTAATCTGTTAAGTGTTGACCGGAGTGCCATGCTAACCTAATCCTGAAAGTGTTGTGTCATAAAATTAATGTCATATTTGTGGTGGAAGGAGCTCTGACAGCAGTGTTTAAAGGTTGACCCGGCCTACATGCGTCTCCATACCTGTTCCATCTCCCTCTATCTATCTATCTATCTATCTATCTATCTATCTATCTATCTATCTATCTATCTATCTATCTGTATGGCTCTATCTATGGTGTACACCTCCGTACTGTATAGCCACAATTGCAACTCACACTTGCATGTTTTGAGATCCAAAAATTCCAAAAATTTCTCGTTTGGGTTCAATTTGAAGCACAAAACCGGTCCCAGTGCTATTTTTTCCCCCTGTATCTGTCTGTCTTTGTCCCTATTTTCTTGTCCACGCCCGAGCCGCCCGTGTAAAGCTCAATGATCCATGGCGAACCTATCTGTGCTCATGTTTTTTCCTGAACAATAAGTAAATGAAACAAAACAAAAAAAAAAAAGATAACAAGTATGTCATGTTTCTCAATGTGGGTTATAAAAAAACGCATGTCAATGTTTGTTATGGGTGGATTTTCCTTTTAAGAAAAAAAAAGTATGAATATGAAAAGTGTGTGTGTGTGTGTGTGTGCGTGTGTGTGTGGGAAAGGTTGACTTTAAAATATGGAAGATTGAAATGTGATTTGATATGAGCTCCCCGTAGAGACAAGTGAGTGGGTAACCTGGAGGTCTGGTTTGGGGGGTGAAGAGAGGTATGTGAGGCAGGAAGTGTGAGATGGGCCGGCGCTGACCAGACACTGAACTCCCTCTGTACGCATGCGATTAACTGGAAGACACCGGCTACAAATCAGCTTGCCGATCCATTTTTTATAAAGGCAGATTGCGTGTATTGATTTTTCCTACCGCTCCGCTCTGCTGCTTGTGTCCACACATTAAAAATGTGCTTCAATGCTAATGTCCTACCAGTGTCCACTGAGACTGATGGATAGTACATGCGTTAGTAAGAGTCCTCTAATTGATCCACAAATGCTGCAATTTTTTTTCTTTAGCCACATGGATGCTTACAGCATATCCAATCAGGGAGCTTCCACATGTCCAAACAGGAGGCACCTGAATCTACATGTGTCCAGCCAGGAGGCACTTGTGATTACACATGTCCGAGCAAGCACCGCTTTACCTTATATGTGACTAATCAGGCACCTCATGCAGTTGAACTTCCATATGTCCATTCAGAAGGCACTTGAGATTGCACATTTCCAATAAAGAGGTCCCTGAGCGTACGACTGTCCAATCAAGTGCCATTTTAGCTTATAAGTGTCCAATCAGGGAGTACCTGATTTGACAGCATGTCCAATCAGAAGGTACCTGAGCTTACGCCTGTCCAATCAAGAGGTACCTGAGCTTACACCTGTCCAATCAGAAGGTACCTGAGATTACATCTGTCCATTTAGGAAGCTCTTGAGCTTACATCTGTCTAATCAGAAGGTACCTGAGTTTACACCTGTCCAATCAAGAGGTACCTGAGCTTACGCCTGTCCAATCAAGAGGTACCTGAGCTTACGCCTGTCCAATCAAGAGGTACCTGAGCTTACACCTGTCCAATCAGAAGGTACCTGAGATTACATCTGTCCATTTAGGAAGCTCTTGAGCTTACACCTGTCTAATCAGAAGGTACCTGAGCTTACACCTGTCCAAAGAGGAGGTACCTGACCTTACACCCATCCAATAAGAAGGTACCTAAATTTACACCTGTCCAATCAGGGACTACCTGAGCTTATATCCATCCAATCAGGAGGTACCTGAGCTTACACCTGTCCAATCAGGAGGTACCTGAGCTTACACCTGTCCAATCAGGAGGTACCTGAGCTTACGCCTGTCCAATTAGAAGGTACCTGAGCTTATGCCTGTCCAATCAGAAGGTACCTGAGCTTACACCTGTCCAATCAAGAGGGACCTGAGATTACATCTGTCCAATTAGGAAGCTCTTGAGCTTACACCTGTCTAATCAGAAGGTACCTGACCTTACACCCATCCAATCAGGAGGTACCTGAACCTTCCCTGTAGGACATGATATAGGTCTTATTTTCTTTATATGTTCGTTAAAAGACATTTTGCTTACATTTACGTATTATTTTAGCTCTGATGTCACTATATTACATTTCCATTTATTGATTTAATAGTGTTTTTTCTCCCACAGACTGGACCAGTTCGTGGAATGAAATTAACAGCAGAAATGAACAGTAATTTGCCAGAAACAGAAAGACAAACAGGAACTTAATAATCCTTAGCTATTCTAATACAGAAACTTTCCTTTGAATCTATAACCAGTTAATAACAAAATTGAAAGAAATTATTTAAAATCATTTTTGCCTCATACAGCAAGAAGTTTTAGTTAATCTATTCTCTTCTGAAGAGAAAGGAATGATCCGATTTGTTTTATTTGTTTTGATTTTATTTTCTAATGTTAGGGACGTTATGCTGGGTTGGAAGACAACAACAGAAATGTTAAAATATGTTAAAATGTTCTGCTTGGAGCAAGCTGAATTGATTTCTGAGGCTTAGAAGTGAGGGAGAATTCAATTAAAGTATAAATCTGAGCAGCTAAGGGTTAATGGTGTTGCTTAATGGCTTAATGGTGCCTTACTGACTGTAAATGGATTAGAACTCGTAACCATATGATCACTGATTTCCAAACTTCCAAATTTGTTCAGACCCAAATACAAAGCAAAATGCAGTTTAATTCTGACAGACAGACAGACAGGTAGGTAGGTAGGTAGTTAGATAGATAGATAGATAGATAGATAGATAGATAGATAGATAGATAGATAGATAGATAGATAGATAGATAGATAGAATTATAATGAAAGTCGTACTAGGTTTCTCAAATGAGCCAATAATATATAATTTCACTCTAATGAAATGCGTTGTTATTATTCTATCATAATCTATGGTCATTTTGTGGCATTTGTAATATTTAGTGTAAATTTAGTGTAAGTGGACACTACAGGAAATGATGTGTCTCAATGGTTTAAGTTCAATAATTGAATACCAAGACGATTCTTAATTTAAGACATGCGTAGTAATTAATACTTTGAGAAACGTTCAGTGCATATGGATACCGTGTATCTTAAAGTAAACGTGAGATCTCTGTGAGTTTGAATCGGACACGACAAAATAAGCTTTTTTTTTTAGAAATAATATAATTCCATTTCTTTTTAGAGATAAGAGTGTTGGATGTCGCAGGCAGATGACGCACGTAGAATAAAGAGAAAGAATTCTTCTGAAAGATAAAGGAAGAAATAAATGAAAGAATGCTTTAAGAAATAGAATAAGAGGGGATGGATGGATGGATGGATGGATGGATGGATGGATGGATAGATAGATAGATAGATAGATAGATAGATAGATAGATAGATAGATAGATAGATAGATCACAATAAAGCAATAGTTTGGTCAAAAATGAAATGTACACAATTTACCCGTTAACACAGACGGATTCAATCAGCCAAGACGTCTTCGGTTTCTCATGTTTACTTCACAGGCTAATGTAGCTAACAAATAATGAAGCTGGACTCTTCTTCAGTGGCAGACCAAAGTCTGGATCCAGATCAAGCCAAGTGTTTCTGTGGATCAGACCAAGAACTTAAAAACACTGTAGCAGAGCCAATCAGTGTACTGAAAAAAAAACCCAAACCAAAACAATGGTTGATTTTGTCACTTGTTGCAACCAATCACAGGCTTTTATGTAAATGAGTCACTCGAAGGCTGTTCATCAAGAAAAGTTTCGAAAAGAAAGTGTTTTGACAGACTTTCCGAGATTTGACGTTTTACTTATCCACTCTGGTTTGATTAGTGAAAAAAAATAAAATAAAACCAACAACAGAAAACCATGTTTAAAGATGAGAAAAGAACTATGGATTCATTCTCGGCACCAAGTTCACACAGACATCTCGGCTGTTGCCCGGATGTGCCGTTAGTCAAATGTGGTAACATCAACGTGCCACTACAAACCAAAGCATAACCAATTTTCATGTGGTTCGCTCAGAACCAATCCTGATTGCTTTAAAAGAAGCATTAAAAAGGTAACTCTCAGTCATGTTACTTAAAGAACATTAGAGAATAAACACAACTTCAAATAAAGCTGTAGCATTATGAGGGGTTGGACTTAACAACATGGAATGCTAATGCATGGAAAGACAATACAATGAAACACACAGGGTGCACAGACCACTAATCAAGAACTAACACTAAATAGGTGATCACACACAGGTAACGATTGAATGGCGGGGCAGGGGGTGGAGTCAGAAATAGAATAGAAATCAAAACAATGAGCACATGAAGGGGATTTATGGTGATGGTTGCTTTCTGGGTTCTGCCTCCCAACTGTGCAGTTGTAAGCCGAAAGCTGGGGTAATAAGTATGAACAGGGTAAATTAGTAGGAGACGCTCACTCGCTCGCTCATCTTCTGCCACTTAATCCTGTTCAGGGTCGCGGGGGGAAGTCGGACCCAATCCCTGCTGACTTCAGGCAAGAGGCGGGGTACACCCTGGGAAGGTCACCACTCCACTGCGGGGCAACACACAGAAACAGACAACCATTCACACCTACGGGCAATTTAGAGTAGCCAATTAGCCTAATCCCCTCTGTGCACGTCTTTGGACTGTGGGAGGAAACTGGAGTACCTGGAGGAAACCCACACAGAGAGAACATACAAACTCCACACAGAAAGGCACCCAGGCCGACCCCGGGGATCAAACCCAGGACCTTATTGCTGTGGGGCGACTGTGCTAACCACTACACCACCGTGCCCCGCAATTACCTAGAGTTTGATGAAAATAAAAAACAGAAGCATCTGGTTTTTTAACAGAGATGTTAAACGAGAGAATTCCATCACTTGTAAACGGCATCTGCCTTATACTGTTCAGAGCTTCACGAAGTAAAAAAGCAAAACGCTGGACGCCGAACACGTCTCGGGTGAATCGGGATGCGGCTACAAATGTGTAAATTTCATTTTATGCTGAACTACCCCTCTCCGTTTGATGTTTAATTATCCCGCTGATTATCAAGCCTTTGTGTGCGTAAGGTTTTTATGCAACAGGTGCCTCCTGTCAGTCACGTACAGCTGTATCAATAACACTCGGCTAATTATCCGAGCATAATTCAGTAGGAGTATTAAACGAGACATAGATGAGGATGTGTGTTTTGCTCTAAGCGGGAGGTGTAAGAAGCAACACCGCTGTGCAAAAACATGTCTGGCTCTCTGAATGTCACTGGAGAGTGTCACTCACCCACTGATTTCCGTCAGTCAAAGCGCGAACCTAGGCTGTGGCATAGCACTTCGGTATTGTTTGGATTGATGTAGGAGCTTGATGTAATGTCAGGCGTTTGCAGGTTAACAGGGTCGGTCAGCGAGTCAAGCCCATCTGCTTCTCTCTTTGCCTCTTCCTCTTCTTCTCCACTCCTCGTCCCCCTCCAGTCCTCTGGAAATCAGATGAAACGCCGTGAGCACCTCCAGATCTCCATTATGGTCTTTTTGTCGTATTACTATGTGTGTGTGCGTGGGTGTGTGTGTGTTTGCATACATGCATGTAAGGGTGTGCATTCTCTGACCTTGATTGATTGTGACCTACTTCGCGTTCCAGTCCTCCACACAGTTCAGTGTTTTGTCTGCAACGTCAACGAAAAGATGGAATACCAAGAGCATTGTCTTCCACCTTCGACGAATCCTGTGCCGTGTTCCGTGTCGAGTTTCATATTTTGTCTGTTTCTGTCTTTTTTTTTGTTTGTTTGTTTGTTTTAATGTGTCTGGCTTTTGTTTTGTTTCGTTTTTGTTTGTTTTTTTACGTTTTTGTTTTTTGTTGGATTTCAAAGTCCATAAAGGAGAGAACAAAGTAAAGGAATTAAACAGAAGGGGAGAAAATAAAACTGAATTTTGTTTTTAACATAATCCGACGCTTGCCTTGTTGTTTTCCTTCACGCTCGTCCATCATGGTTACTCATAGACAGGAAGAGCACCAGTTAGGCAAAGAGGATGTTGCTTCAGAAAAGATTTCACAGTTGCTGACAAGTCGCTGTTTTGCTTTGACAAGGAAGTGCATCATTTTGAGCATCACGTATAAACAGGGAGAGGAATCCAGACAGGGAAGGATAGTGAGAAGCTGTGGACCTTAAGATTACATACAGACTAGTCCCCACGACTCTCCAGTATGATGTAATGGCCAAGATTGAGCCAACTTTGACGTAAACCCATAAATAAATAAATAAATAAATGTTTATTTATTTAGAAGGCTTAGCACAAGCCTGGAGTTGAGGGGCTTCTTAGTTCAAAACTGTGACGAAGCAAAATGTTTTCTGAACACGATATATCTTGGAATATTTGGTTTCTACAACTTCCAAGGATCCTTCGGTTGTCCATCCAGGGAAGTTTTCTTATCAAAGGCTTCTAAGCAGAACTTAATGATTCAATCAATCAAGTGCTTCGAGAATCTCTCCAATCTAACAAACAAGCCATTATTCATTAGTTCATCTTCAGTAGCCTCTTTAACCTGGTCAAGATTGTGGTAGATTAACCCTGCTCTGGTACCATGAAAAACATGCTATATGACCAGAATAACACCACTTTATTACAATATTTTGTTTTCCTTGAAATAATATGGTATAACAATGTGTTATAACATCCAAATAATATTACACAACGCTTCACGTGCGAGTTACCGCTTATTTCACCCCGCTGTAGGCAAAAATGTTACTGTTGGCATTGGCTTTGGTTACTGTTGGCACAACTAATTTGGTTTTCTTGCCACTTGATCTTAGACAAATACAGCATCTCTTGCGTTGTCCTGGATGACGCTGTGTGGTGCTTGCGGCTGCCTCTGGGGGGGATTTTTAGTGCAAAAATCCCGCATTGCTTGTGTAACCGGTTTTCACATTTTCAATTTTTTGGTTGGTCCATGTCACAATCTCTGCTTGTGTGTCTGCTTGACCCCCATTCCCTTTCAGCCCTGGTTTCTGTCTGACGACATTTTGCATCAGGGTTCTTCTGACAGTTTTTGGCTTCTGTGACCACATATACCCGTCTTTCCGCTTATTTTTTTATTTAGGTTTACTTTCGCTTGGGGTCAAATTGACCCCATAGTACCCGTCACATCGAAGGTACTATGGCGAAGCGAAAATAAACCTGAATAAAAAATAAGCGGAAAGACTTTGAAACTATCGAACATGTGTCACATGCTTAAGAAGGCCTTATGAGAAAATACGTGGCAGGCAAGGTCACTAATTGTGATAGTTTCCAAAAAAAAAAAAACATGGTCCAAAGAGGATTGGGGTCACATAGACCCCATGGTACCAGAGCAGGGTTAAGCCTATCCCAGGACTGTTACGTGCATCCTGGCACATCCAGGATATATGTAACATTCCTGGAATAGGTTGAATCAACCACAACCCTGACCAAGATAAGGACCCCAGTCCATCTCAGGGACCCGGCATATTCATTCACATGTCAGGGCCATTTATTGTAGCCAGTCCACCTATTAGCATGTTTTTGAGAGGTGAGAGGAAACCAGAGAACTCCAAGGAAACCCATGCATTCTTAGGGAGAACATTTCAAACTCCACACAGACAGTAAGCCAAGTAAAGCTCAAACCAGGGACCCCGAAGCTGTGAGATGACAACACGAACTTTCCATCAAACTATTAGTGATAGCAGCGTTCTCACTCTTACATTACTAAGCTCTAAAGTCGAGAATTCACTGTTACGGAAACCTAACCACTGATCTACCACTTCCTCTACGACTAAAATATGTGTGTGAGACTTTCTGCCACATACCAAATTGCTTCCTGACCTTGGAGATGCGTGCAGTGCTCATGATGAAACTTGTAAACGGTGTTTTTTTTTACTTACTGTTAACATCTGAGCTTGCATCTATACTTAAAACAGAAACCTGACCAGTGAGTGACCACTTCCCCCATGACTAATGGATATTAGAATGAGTGAGCCTTCTAGCTATGTACTAAAGGGTCTCACGTCTTCAGAGTGTGGCTCAAAGCTCAAGATGAACCTTGCTAAAAAACCAACCAAGCCAAAACAGAATGTTTATCCAGTGTGAGTCTTTGTATCCCCGTTGCTTTTTGTTTGTTTTTTCGGACTATTACGTAATGTTCACAGAACGTTCTTTCTTTCTTTAAAAAAAAATAAAGGTCAGCAACGTTCCTCAAATGCTCAGGGAACGTTACAACACAAGAAGCTTACATAACAACTGATGTACGTTTTTCCGGCATAGTTTAAGGTTGTGGAGAGGTACAAATTAGATAAAGGTTACCCAAATGCTAAGGAAACGTTCCTTGAAACATTGCAGGTTGCGGCAAAAGTTATGGGAACTTTAGGTCAATGTTCTTTGAACCATAATGCATGAAGAGTCATGAACATGATATTTCTATAAAGAAAAACGTCCCTGGGTATAACCAAGCAGAAACTAAAAAAAAAAAAAATAAATAAAAAAAAAGATCATTTCTGGCTTTCGGCTAAAGGTCATAAAGCTATAATACTGTACAGAAATGCCGTCCTATTAGCACTCAAGCTCCTGGAGGCCCATAAATATAACCCCGGCTAATAATGATTGGTTTCCAGAATGTTCCCGGACATCGAACCTACAAAAACACAGCTTCGAAATGGTATAATCCTATTACCATTAATGTTGCTGTTTACCAACAGCCCCGATGTGAACTACTCATCTGGAGAGGTTAAAATGGGTTTTGTCGTTATGTTGTGTCACTGTGCAGTCCAAGTTTTCAGACGGTGACACAAATCGTGTCGACTCTGCACCGCATTCGAATCGAAATGAAAGGGCAGACTGCCAGCTGTAATTACAAGTGTTCACATGGCATGAATCACGTAGGAATTACAGTCATTTCTATACACAGTCCTCTTATTTCAGGGGACCAAAAGTAATTGGCTGCTTTATTGTTTCTTGGGCAGCTGGATGTGGGTGTGTGGAAGCTAACAAAAGGTCTCCAGCTGATTGTGGACAGATCTGGAAACTGTTGCTAAACAACACGAGGACCAAAAAAGTGTCAAGTGGCAAAAAGCTGAGCATCATAAGACAGAGGGATGAGAAACGAATTGGACACAGGGCAAAAAAACGACGCAATGTATTGAAATGCTACAGGTTTTATTTAAATGGTCATCGGCTCACTCTTATATTATAACCTTCAGCAAAAATCACACACACACACACACACATATATATATATATATATATATATATATATATATTAGGGGTGTAGGACGCAGCCAGTATTTGTATCTGTATTTG
>JAQMCW010000019.1:2901638-2912054 GCA_030068335.1 Chrysichthys cranchii
AAGTTATTTCAGTGACCATTGTGGGTTTTTCTTTCTTTAACAGAAGGGTACCAACAATTTTGTCCACGTCTGTATAAAATCCAAACAGCCTAGAAGATCTCCACTCTGCACAATCTGTACGATTACCGCAAGACACCCATTACTCTTGGTTCTCGTTCTTTAGCCTTTTCATGCCTACGTACGTTTCTAGTGTGCCATTAGACCAATAGGAGCAATCGAGCCGCAATGCCTCTCGTTGGAGCAAATCTGCAGCAAATTGTTGGAACACTGGTGGAAAAACCCCACAAGGTCAGGAGATAACGACATATGCGATGGAGGATGCTCTGCTTTGAGTAAAACCACGATATTGATTTATAACTGCCTTTGACCATCGCCTGCTACACTCTATGGCCAAAAGTGTTTGGACACCCGAAGACTGAACGTCCCATTCTTAAACCATGGGCGTTAATATGGAGTTGGTCCCTGCTTTGCTGCGATAACAGCCTTCTCTCTTACGTGAGAACTTTTCGTTTTGGACTAAGGGTGTGGAGATTTGCGTTTATTCCCTCACAAGAGCATAAGAGATCAAGACTAGAAGGCCTAACGTGAACTTGGTGTTCCAATCCATCCCAGAGGTGTTCGGGGGGTTGAGATCAAGGTTCTGTGCTGGCCACCTGAGATCTTCTATACCAACCTTAGCAAACCATGTCTTCGTGGATCTTGCTTTGTGCACAATGGCATTACACAAAAATGCAATTATCTCCTAATTTTACTTTAGGGGATGACCACACGTTCAAATTACTTGTTCAGGAAATTGCACAGGTTTCAGAGCTCTACATACACACATATATATCAGAAAATAGCAAAATTTCACTGTGTGGTGGCTTTCCCCAGGATGCCAAACAACTTTATATATTTACAAGCCTGCAAGTCACACACAAAATGTCAGCCAGGGTTCCGGCTGGAACACGCAACAGAACTAGGACTGACCTGAGCACCGACTAGGCCCACTGAGGATCGCCTCTCATCACCTCAGTCACACTTGATCATGTGTTAACACTCCCATAACTACTGCACTAAGCACTAAGTCCATCTGGAGCATCATTTCACACCTGACTAAAATGCCTCCGTTTTTGGACTGGATAAATATCATGCCAGATGAAGAATCACCAAAGAAAGTTTAACACCAAGTCTGGCGTTCTGTCCCAGTTTCTTTTCCATCCGTTTACACACAGCGGTAGTGCTTACTCAGAGTTCCCAAAGAAATCATGAGAGCCAAGGACTGCAATCCAATAGGCAGTAGAAATGGATCATAGTGAGCCAATAAATATCGACACTGACTTGGAAGGCTGCCGTTTTCCAAGAACCGGCACAGACACAACGCAAGTGCCGTTTATAGCTTTAAGCTCCGGGTTGCCAACACATACGCAAATGTACTTGCTGGCTCGCTCGTATGCTTTCACCCGTGCACTGCGATTGGTGTCAATTGGTTTACCTGGCGCACACACTTCGGGAGCGTTCCCGCATCTCGTCAGACACGCCGACCTGCTAAACTTAAAACCTACACTCATTTCTAACCTTCACTTAAAATTAAATCGATCAGCCATCGATGAGTTTTCTGTATTTAAAAAAAATGTGCTTCTTGAGTTTTACCCTGGAGCTGGAGAGTTAACAGAGTTAAGCGACGATAAAAAGGTACCAAGTCAATCATCAAGCTTTGGGACACGCCTCCTACAAGAATTTGAGGCTCGGGTACGGAGGAAGAAAGTGGTTCGGCTGGAGGACGGATTCTGCTGCTACTTTTAGCTCAGCAACATCTATTTGTCAATTTTTGCACTTAATCATAAACCTGTCAGTAATACGTCCACACGGCAGATCGACTTGATTTGAGTTAGGAAAGCATTTTGTACACTTCGTTTTGACCAACATTTTATTTATTTTATTTTAGTACGAAACCAGACACACTAAAAATAAACTGCCAATTTTTTTTCCTTTATTCCATCGTCATGTTACGATGTACTGTATTAAAAGGTAAAAAATAGCAAATCTGGTCTTCTGTGAAGGCGTTTCAGCTGCTCTTGATAAAGCTGCTGCTTGCTGCTCGGTGCTGGGCTCAGACCTTCAAAGTTACTCTTATCACTCTCCTCAATGAAGACGGGAACGTTGCAGGTGTACAAACACTCAGAGTTCATGTGTTTGCCAACAGGACAAAAACAACTACAGAAGTCGGAGGAAACAGGCTTTTTTTCCTATTTTTTTTCTCCTTCTCAGTAGAGATAAAGGTTGCAGCTGGGGTTTACGTGTGACGACGGTGTGGGCTAAATCTAGAGCAATCAGTCTTCTTTCATGCAGAAGAAGGAAACTACATCTAATTAAACATACTGAACTATTTTGGGAGCGCTGCCAATCTCGCGATGGTTTGCCTAGTTCGAATTGACGACGTGCGTGTTTATCTCCAGCTCGGAAAACTGTAATAATTATAATGTTGGAAAATATTGAAATGAGTATACAAATGATTTCATTCAGGTTATATAAAATGAAAATATTGCATTCATAAATTTCATAGAAATTAAATTTTTACAAAGATTATTTTAATATTTTGTATTAATGATTTTTATATAAATATTTGTGGGTTGTGAAATTAATTATCTGACTTCCATTATTTCTTATAGGGAAATCTGCTTCGATATACGAGTGCTTTGGATTACAAGCACATCTCCAGAACAAATTAAGCTCACGATCCAAGGTTCCACTGTAGATGAATAAATTAGCCACTGTCGATCCTGGGGGAGGAGCTTGGTTTTTGTGGAGACTGGTTTTGGGGGATTGTTGGTGTGTTCTGCTGAAAGAAGAGGGGAAAAAAAAAAAACCTAAAGGGCATCAACTTGTGGCTCAGACTTAGGCACAACCTAATTCCAAACGTTCGCACGATTTTATCAAGCAGCTTTTTTACCTTTACGCATATGTTCAGTGAAAGATAGAGAGACCTGCATGCACGACGCGCAAACGACGCTTGTGTGAAGAAACTCATTTATTCCAGACGCTGATCTGGAGGTGTGTTTTTCGTGTCCTGTCTGAAACAGATAAGCTTAGAGGAATGTAGGAATTCTCGAGGTGTAAATTCCACTGGTGGTACTGCCTAGACGAGTACTGCCACTGCAGTAGGTATCATAAACACAAAACAGGCATTTCCTTCTGATCAATAACCACAGAGACTCTCAAAGGTTCACGGCCGAAGCCCGTGGCTTTGTCTAACCAACCAACCAGCCAAACGTGCTCGTCTTGGTTTCTTTTGAAAGATAAAGAGAAACTCTGGCAGTATGGTGGCTCGGAATCTTGCCACTTTGCATACTTTCCATGCAAACGAGGAACGGCAGGTGGAACAGGTAAAGCCTGCTGAGCAAAGATCTGTATGTGAGAGTGAGCAAGCAGGAGAGAGAGAAAGAGAGAGAGAGAGAGAGAGAGAGAGAGAGCAGCACATGCTGTGTCATGAATGAGAGGAGTAAACAATGCATGATCAGGTTTGTTTGCTTACTTCATCGAAGGCAGGTGTCTGAGCACCACGTCTACTGCGTGCACTGGGTTGGTGCTGATGGGCTTGTCCAGCTCGAGGGGATCGGGCATGCTGCGCCCGGTCAGCACCTCGTGCAGTAAATGCCAGCTGACCAGAGACACAAACTTAATGGAGACTTTAAAAGGCCTGTCTTTGCCCCCTTCTCCTGGCAGCGTGACGTCCAGGTCCACCTGCGACACAAAATAACGAACTGTAACGCTTTTCTGGAGCATGAACAATCCTACAAGTGGTGTAAAATGAATGCAAGATGAAGTCCGTCTGTAGTGTACTAGTACTAGTACGAAACGACTTCACTGTCTAATAAATATTTTGTGGCGCTCAGAAGAATGACGTGCTGGTTTATAATGTCCTATAAACTCACCGTCTTGCAAAAATATGCTACAAATCTGGATTCACATTTAAAAATCTGACCCACGTATCAAGATGCCAATTCATGCACATATCAGATGTATCGCAACTTTCTCTTCGCGCATTGTCTTTTCCTCTGTTTTCATTTGTGCCTTCTTGTCTTTTTCTAAGATTTCTGACACGAGAGATGAAACCAGAGAGAGCTGAAGAAGCCGGCTGGACCTAATCTTACCCCTGCGGGGGCCACAGGAAGTGGGTTTGCCGTGTAGAGGCTTCTCTTTCCATCGTAGACTGGCCGGCGATCCCCGAAGATGGTCACCTTAAAGTGCTGCACCATGGAGTCCACCACCTCTCTGTGGCCACAGAAAAAAGAGGGGAAAAAAACCCCCAAAACATTAAGCTGCATTAACTACAGCTGCTTTCATGTGTGTGTGTGTGTGTGTGTGTGTTGGGGGTAGATCCGGTGCAACTCGATCATTATACTAATTAATACATAAATCACGTTGTTGGGAAAAGCATAACTGGAGACAAGACCACACATGGTTAGAAAATGAAAATGGGTCATGCTGGGTTTTTTTTTTTTCCTTTCCTTTTTTTAAAAACACACAGCGTACCTGTTGACTCTGCGTGGGCATTTGTCTGGCTTAATGTCCACCTCGTAGAGGTAGACATCCATCTTGGGGATCTCCACCTGGAAGCAGTTGGCCAGCAGCTTGATGGGTTTCCCCATGGTGCCATAGCCAGGCCTCCGGGGCATGGAGAACAGGGACTGGGTCCCAACGACTCCTACACAGAGAGAGAGAGAGAGAGAGAGAGAGAGAGAGAGAGAGAGAGAGAGATGCACACACAGCGAGAGAGGGTCAACATCTGCTAAAGAAAACCATCAAAGTCCGTCTCCTTGGTACAATTCAAATAAATAAATCAGATAATTTAATTACATCACATGCAGGCCCTCGTGTGTAGTCACATAACACACATAATCTGTAAGATTTCCTGTGAGAGGAAAATTCTCAACGATAGAGTTGTATTGCACGTATTTTCCAATAACGGCATGTCTCGGAGCATTTCACTCCATTTTCGCCGCAGCAATTTTTACTTCTTTAAAAGAAAAGCTTCTTATCCATGTACAGTCCACAAAACAAGTCACTTCCTGTTTAAACCTGTAAGGTGTTATAACACCTATACGCAGTCATTTCCTCACCAGCCTCCCCTCCCCCCCTTTTTCCATCTTTTTTTTTTTTTTTTTTAATAAAAACTGCAATATTCTCCACCTGCATCAGAGAACGTCCCGTTACCACTTTCGCCCTGACTGTTACTAAAAACTGACACTGGAGACTCCTTCCATAAACGACTCCTCGCAGAGAACTTCAGCATACTAACAATAACATGTTTTAAGTCCCATCTGCAGCACATCTTCCTTACACACTGTTATTACAGAAACGGCAATGCGACACATTGAACGAATTACAGTAACAGAAAAGCTGCTGCTACAGAAAATTATTCATCACCCTGTGACTAACTGGGCATGAACGATTCAATAGCGCCGTGCTGTAAGAAGTGGCATTTGTTGCTGTGTGATGCAACTGGGTGAAACATGAGGGGTTTGTACACAACTAGACATGGGGCTGTTCGGTCGGGGCAATTCCGTGTAAATGTCAATGCCGCCACAAAACACTGACGGAAGGTGGAAATTGATCGGGGGGGGGGGGGGGGTTGTAATATAACACTTAAAAAGGTATACATTAAAGGTTTAAATCGTTCCTATTTACATGTGTAACTTTCTAAGGCGCTGTATTCATAATGGGAAAAACATTCCTCTCGCCAGGCTGGAATTTAATAACAGTGTAATTAAAACTGTTATACATGTACAGTGTGAGGTTGTTTGTTTTCAGTGCGTGTTGAACAACCTTCTGAAACACTAAATCAGGTGATTCACACGATCATTAGACTGGGCAGCATCACTAAAAGATCAGTTCATATCATTAGGGAAGGTATATCTGATGCTGGTTCATGCACATCATGTCTACCAAAAAGTGGATATTTTCATATATTAGACAAATTAAAAAAAAATTAAAAAATTAAAAAAAAAAACCTCACCCCAGACAAAGAACAGTTTTAAACCTAAATTTCTCTCTAACACGATATATCATCATCATAATCGCCCAGCTGTAATGATTCGGATACACACACTAATCTCACAGATCTCAGTACATATCGAACATCAGCACGAGTTCACAGAAATGTAGGAACTAGACAGCCCCAGGGCTGCTCTTGTTGACATGTCTGTGAGAACATCTGACTGGTGTTCTGGCCTTCGAGTGGCACTTTTATTCAGCAGTTACTCGAAATTCGGTTCTAAGAACTGATAACACTTGGGGGAAAAAAATAATAATAAATACCGCGTAACTCCATGTACTACTCCAGGCTGAGCCAGCTCCGGGACAGCTGCTAATGGTTTCCTGACGCTAAATTACCCACAACATCAACGGCAGCTTTTTCACTTCATCAAAAGCTTCTCTGAACTCTGCGGGCGTGTGGGGAAAAAAAAATAAAACAAAACAATACAAAAAAAACGGGATCTCGCTGTGAGGGACAGGAGAAAGAACACTGTGGCCTGAGGAACTTAACGACTGGCAACATTTACAGTGCAAGGAGCCAGCCACGTGTGTGTGGCTGCCCACGCGTCCTGGATGTCTCAGTGTTAGCTCACTCACTCAGACCTCCTTTCGCAGGTTTTTAAATAGTGCCTCATGTCTGGGCATGCTATTAAAAATGTTTGGGGTTTTCCCCCCCCAAAAAACACACCTTTCTACTGCCTACAGTTTACATGACTCTTACTAAGCTGACCAAGAGGTAGGTGATGGTTACGGTTCACACTCCTCTCTCATTTCCACAACCGGAGAAACCCGCACCGAAGTCAGGAAGTGGAAGGAAGGAAACGTGCCGTCATGAATTTTGCAGGTCACACCTCTGCCACGTCATTTTGGTAAACAGAAACCTCCCAGGTACCTTTTTCGCTGTGAAGCAGGAGAGGAGGGTGTAGACACATTTCTCCTGAGACACGACAGAATGAAAGTCAGACTCTGTGTGTGTGTGTGTGTGTACGTGTGTGTGTGTTTGTGATTCATTCCTGACTCATAAGCCCTATTTCAGAGGCCCGTGTTGGGTCTCTCCATCAGGAGCGCGCAGTCACATCCAAAACAACCAAGAATCAAAAAGCCGCCGTGGAATCCAGCTGAGCCACTGTGGCGTGAGACATACATCAGGCATGTGGATCGGTTACAGCTGGACAGTATGGGAGGGGAAAAAAAACAAACAAAACAAAAACAACAACATATGACTGACTGGTCAGGAGGTGTGCAGAACGTTCCTGCAGCAGCAGCAGCACAGGCAGCTCTGGCTGTAACCTGAACGACAGGTTAATATTAATTCATTCCTTCTAATACGTTATTGTTTCTATAGCAACAGCTCATACACGGGGAGCGCACAGATGATTTAAACAATGCGTCGGTGTTTAATAAAGTAAAACGGACAACCATGGACTTACTGATGGGTTTGTTTGTTTTTTTGGTTAGGAGACATTCGTTTAACCTTTATGAAAGGAATCTCGATTGTAAGAGCTTTCAGAGAGAGAGAGAGAGAGAGAGAGAGAGAGAGAAACAGAGACAGACAGACCGAGCGAGAGAGAGAGACACACACACAGACACAGAGAGAGAGAGAGAGAGAGAGAGAGAGAGAGAGAGAGAGATAGACAGACCGAGCAAGAGAGAGAAAGAGACAGAGAGAGAGCGTCTTCGAGTACCTTTAAAAGCGCTCTATAAATAAAATATATCATTAGAGAGAGAGAGACAGACAGAAAAAAAGAGAGAGAGAGAGAGAGAGAGAGAGAGAAAAGAGACAGACAGAAAGAAAGAGACAGTGAGACAGACAGAGACAGACAATAAGAGAGAGAGAGAGAGAGACAGATAGCCTTTATATAAGATATTTTTTTCTTTAATTTTTTTTTATTCCCCCCTTCCTTTCAATCATCACTACAAGTTATCTTTGATGCTTTGGCGATATTGTATTTATTTACAGTCATGCCAATATGCATGCATGAGAGTGAGAGTGTATGACAGAGAGAGAGAGAGAAAGAGAGTGAGCCAGGTGAGCCTGCATCTTCTGGAGATCTGGAAATTCGCCTCAAGCACTTTGACTCTTCACCCCAATCTGCTCTTAAGCAGATTTTGCTCAAGAAATCGGTCCAAATTCACTCTGATCTTTCCCTTGACCCTGACAAGCCTCTCACTCCCTGCTGCTGAACAACATGATGATGCTGCCACCACCGTGTCTCATCAGTGGGGGGGGGGGGGGGACCTGGCCCAACACCCATGAGAGCAACACCTCATGCTTCCAGATGTAAACTGAGGAGTGTTATGATGACAAAACTTCAGTTATATCAGTTCATATCGATAACGATCACGTTACATGTCTAAATCATTATTTCTTTCAAGTTTAAAGATCGATTTTTGCTCCCGAGTGAAAGCTGAAGAACCCAGACGGCTTAACCGCGCTTTTAAAACTATTCTTTATATTCAGAACACGACAAATATTTGCCAAACAGGATAACGTTTTAAAGGATATTGCCAATAAATAAAGCAACAAATAGACAAAGAAATCCACTTATGAGCCCAGACATTAGGTGTTCTTGTACCAAAGAGTTCTAGGAACACTTGGACAGGAACTGCAATTTTTTTTTTTCCTGTTTGCGTTTGCTCTGCCAGTAGGAGTGCTGAAGTGACGGGACATTAAGAGAGGCTGTTTACTGGGTTCAAGTTTTACGTGCATTTTTAAAAACACCAGTATCCGGTGCTGCCTCAGCTCACGTGTTTGACCAATCACTATACGCTCATATAACTCATGGTTCCTGTCGTGCAGGGAGCCTCCTCACGTAGGAGCCTAAAATAAATTTTAAAAAAGTCCCTCAAAATTACATTCCTAGAACTATGATCATCCTCGGTTCCTGCAGTGCGAGCGAACACACACACACGGGGTACTTCTAAGAACTTTTCCGGTCTGAAAGCACCCTTTAAACACTAATTTTTGGACTGAGTGCATGAACAATTTTTAAAGTGGCTGGGTGTTAGATCTGCTAATTGAAGCACAACCGAATGTACAGATAATAACCACAAGACATTTTTTAATCATTTATAAATTGAGTAAACATCAAAAGGGAAGAAATGACTCATGTTTTTCGATACGCTTAAAATACACCATTTACTACGAAGAACATCCTACGCAAATCCACAGCGTTCCAGTTCGGTGTCACATTCTGTCCAGATTTACCTAGAAAGCATGTTGGAGTATCGTTTTAGAGCGTGACAGGAGGAGGATATTCACACGGTCGAAGGCAGGCTCATGAATGGGTTTCATCTGAACTTACACTTAAAGGGAATCGGCGAGGTTTGACTTGACTCAAACTCAGTCATGCTTCTAAAGGTGAGGGGACACTCCTCATTTCAGCCCAATTATTAAACAAAAACAAAACAAAACTCTCAAACTTTCAAAAGCTGTGTGATTAATTTTCTGAGTCATACGCAGTGGGTTTGATCAGTCGCATTTTTAATTTAAAAAAAAAAAAATTAAAGCGTCATGAGGTGTAGCCACCTCATGCCCTACTGATTTCTCCCCTACTACTTACCACTACTGATTTTATAATAAAAAAAAAAATTTATTATAAAATAATATTAATTAATAGATAGATAGATAGATAGATAGATAAAACAAAACGGTGTTAGATAGATAAAATGTAAGCCATCAACTCAAGTCACATAAATAAAAGGTGGGGTGATCCTCCCTACATCGCATGTAAGTAAGAGGATTTCAGTTACCCAAAACTCAACACCGCATGACATCTACTTCGCGGTCCCGTATCCAAGCTTGGAAATTAATTATATCCAACATTTATATATTTAATATTTATATAAGGAAACTTATATTGTGATAATCATCCCTTCATCATTATAACACTCAGATCTAGACTTAGCCTTTAAAACAGACACTGGATTAGACTTGTGAGTGTGGGGTTTTGCTCTGATGTACATGCTTGTGTAACATGCATAAATTAGCATATTCGTAATTTGTTGAGTTGTCAGTGGTTCAGTCAAATAACTTTCTCTAAATTGAGTCATTTCAGCTTCGTGTCCTAAACAAGTCCAAAGTCCCCAAGGTACTACTCAAGTCTTGAATTGAGGTGGAGGGGACAACAAGGATGATTTAAATGGGGTTTTCCATCAAGCACTTTATATACCAGTTCTGAAAAAAGCAAATTAAAATATTGCAAGGGGGAATAAAAAGCAAAAAATAAAAAAATAAAAAATAAAAAAATTAAAAAAAACCCCACACAATTTCAAAAATGTTTACTCTGCGGACGGGAAAAAAAATCATCACATTCTTAACTTGGGTCCACAAACACCACTGTTTTTTTTGTTTGTTTGTTTGGTTTTTTTTTGGGGGGGGGGGGGGGGGGGGGTGTT
>JAQMCW010000019.1:2918126-2928147 GCA_030068335.1 Chrysichthys cranchii
ACACACACACCCACACACACACACACACACACACACACACACACACACACACACACACACACACGGTGAGATCTGTTTGCCACTGAGCCTGAAATGCTTCCCAGGCCAACAGTCGACTCCAGACGGCCCTGAGCTCTGAGAACGCCAAGTTAAGCACACAGAGGATGCCGTCAAAGAAAGTACAACTGAACACTCCACTGAAACCATCAGCTCTGTACTGCCTGCTCATAGAATGAGGTAAGAGATGGAGATAGAAAGAGATAAAGAGAGGGGAAGAAATGGATGAACACACCAAAAGAAATGCTGAGAGAGAAAAATATACACGTACATTATAAATATACACACACAAAGAAAGGAGGAGATGTGAAAGCCACTTAAAATTTGTCTTCACACCACTTCAACATAAGCATCAAAACTCACTCACTCACGACTGACAGATGCAGGAGAATTGTTGCAAACACACACCCACAGACTGACCACACCACCTGGACCATCTTTATGCTGTGGCAGGAGTCAGTGACAGAAGGAAACACCTGGCATCTCACGCGCCGTTAAACACACCACGCCCAACGTCCACTGAGCCACCAAATTCACTAACCACTTGGAGTCTGTGGGCGAGTGTGCAATCAGCTACAATATGGGTATCAACAATTTACACGCATTTTCGCGTGCCTACTGTCCACCTGCTCCTTCAACAGATTTACCCGTCTCTCGGCTCCTTGTCTCCGCACTCGGCTTGAACAGATCAGCTTCCGGAGCTAAAACTTTCACATTAATTCATCCATCGAGATCATTGCCATCTTATAGATCATTACGCAGCCACGGTACTCTCTGAAACTCCGAGGGCCAGCGCTTGTGTCAACACTCCTCCTCCTTCTACAGTGGTATTTCTCGTATACAGTATTTCACACGACTCTCTTTTTTGTTTTGTAGGCACCGAGAGGAAAACATGCCTTATTTATACTTTTGAAGGAGCCGCAATTTCTTACTTGTACGGATAATGTTTAAAGTATCATTCAGGTTATTTGAAAAAACAAACAAACAAACAAACAAGGTTTAAACCAGGGCCTTGGCACCAGTAGGAAACGCGCCATCACTCCACCCACACCCCCGTGTGAAATCAGCACACGCTCAGCACAGCCGGATAATTCTCCCGTGAGCAATTATCCTCGGACTGGAGTAAAACAAATTAAAAGTCCTTTCCTAATCTTGCTCATTTTTACCTAATGCACATTTAAACCCCAATCTAAGCAAGCTAGCAATGTGACATCAGTGATGTACGACAAACACACACCCAACACGTCAGGACCAAAATCACTAACCACATCAGAAATGTTTCACCAAAAACATAATTAATGCGAAATTTCTCCCAAGATAACATTCAACATGGTTTAACATTTCAGTTTGTGGAAAATAAAAACACACGACTTTAAACCATGCAAAAGATTTCCTTTATCCTCCTGTGGGCCCACGGATGGCTCCTAATCATACTGAGAAATCAATGATGTGTAGGCTGTGTTTTTCTTTAATCCGTGGGCAGGAATCGACGGTGATGTCAAGCATCATAGGCTGGGGGTTGGATGTAAGATCACTCACGCCCACAACGCTGAAGGTTAACGGAGATAAGGGTGAGTCGGTGATGACGTTAAAGGTGAATTTCACCCTTTCAGGGACGCTCCTCTTTTCAAACCCAAATTCCAAGATGACCTGATTCAACATGTACAGATTAGTCAGAACGCTGGACTAATACAAGAACAAGAAACGTCAGTCAAATGTCCAGGGCTGTACAGATCTACACCAGGGGACAGAGATATGTTCTGGTCTGTTCTGCTCAGACACGAGGATGATGTTTGTTAAGGGCGATTCGTGATTCGGAATCCCCCTCCTCTCTCCGCCCCATGTTAATTTCTGTTAAAAATTAGTCATGTTAGCTACCAGTGGGGTTTTCCAACAACTGCCAGGGCAGACCCACCTGTCCACTATGAGATTTATGAGGTAGGATACGTGCGTCATCGGTCACGCTAATGATCCTCAAGGCAACCAGAACTCAATCTCCCTAATAACAAATCCATTGTGGCGACACCTCCGGGGTGTGCTCTTGGAGAAAAATAATCAATCAGTCAGTCAATCAGTCACACGGCACACATGCAATCCACATGAATCAGAGTTACTGTTTCCACTACACAGAAGATTATTTTCCAACACCAGTACGTCCCAAAGTGTTTTATTTCTCTCCCACCACGTCAACTTGAGCATGAATAAAAGTTTTCAGCAATTAATTTTATTTGAAAAAGAATGACGTGAACCTTGATGGATCCACCCTGACCTTAAGCAGGATAAAGCAGTTAGAGAAAATGAATGACCGTATTAACGTATGATGCTGACGGGAGTTGGAAAGCATAATTTGACGAAAACATGCTCCGGAGGAGAACGTTTTAATCCAGTTCGGAGAGTTCTGTCATCCCTAATGACGCAAGCTGACACATGGACCTGCAGGTGATCACCGAGGATGGAGAACCGGGAACACTGCAACCTGCAGATGTTCTTACTACTACGTTCTGAGACATAAAGGTGACCAATGGTACTTCTCCTTTACTTGGTGCCATCTTCAGTACCTTAGGCGCTTTGCATAGTAAAGCTACATCCATGGTCCTTATAAAACAGGAAGTCAGTGACGACATGTTCGAGTGGTAGCCAGATATACAAAACGGTAAACGGGATCCATCGCACCTCTAACCAAATCTAAACTTGATTCTAAGCTTAGCGATCTTAACGAGGACAACAGACGCGAGATTACCAAGCACTGCAGATGATTTCTCACCGCCATCTTCACCGTATCATACACAAAGAGATGCTGCGTCTTCTTGGAATTTAAGCTGATCGTGACGGAGAACCGCAGAACCGTCGCCGAGAGGAATCTCCCGCAACCGAGTAGCGGATTAAATAACACTTAAATGTGGCGAAACGTGAAAAGTCACTTAATCACCAACGTCCAAATTCCAAATTTTAATCTCTTCAAAAGTAACAAATTGCACAAATTAAACAATTGTACCCAACCAAGTGACAGCTGGGAAAAGGGATTAGTGTTTAAACAGGCGTACAGCAAAAAACAAAAACGCACCATGTTTAGATCCGCCTCCAGGGGCGGGACTGCTACTTGGAACGCTTTTAATTGGACGAACACAGAACTAGTACAGGATGAGTAATCAGAAAAACATTCTCTCCTTTTTTTCGTGTGTTGAAGTGACTAACAGACTTCAAATATAATCAAAAATAAACTTAGAATATGTCCAAAAAAATGTATGTTTTAGATAGAGAATTGTTGTCCATAAAACTTTAAACAGGTAAAAAAGAAAAAAAAGAAAAACTCTGAAGGCTTTTTTATTTATTTTGTAACTTAACTTAAAAGGGATATTTCTGGGGGTCCAAAGATGTCCCTTAAAATACATATACATTTTTTTTTAAGGATAAAGACGTACTCCTACTAATGTATGAGGGCTTCCACAAGTAAAATTATTTCTTTTATTTATTTCTGAGAGTGCACAAGACAAGGAAAATGCCCCCCTAAACACTGGAGACATGTGTATTTACCTGAAGTTCCGATTTCCATTCATGAGGCTCTCTGTCCGGTTCCTTCCCCGGCTCACAGAAGAAGAAAACTCCGGCTTTCCGTAAAAATAAATCCCAGGGAAATCCCAAAAAACCACCCAGATGTGCTATCTGTAAAGATTCTCGTCCAGGAAAGCGATCAGAAATGGCGTTAGTCGCGGGGTGAGAGGGGCCGCCCCGGGCTTCAGGGGCTCTTCCGTCTCCCCGCGTCTCAACCACGGACTCGCGGTCACTCTTCACCGCTTTGCCCTGACAGAACGGCGGAGCTAGCTAGCTAGCTAGCGAGCTAACTAACTAACTGTACACGGTAGCCTCCTGGAAGACAAATCTAACGTCCACAAATTCGACTCAACTAGCTCGAATAATAAACCCAGGCAAACATGAGGCTTTATTTCTGAGGGGTTTGTTGCGGTTGTTCGTGACAAGAACGACTCGCGTCTGCGCTCGCGAAGTAGCTAAAAGTTTAGCTAGCTGGGTGCCATGCTAACTTAGCTAGCCAGGCAGGCTCGCTCGCGCACTCACTCGCGCGCTTAGCCGAAATTCCCATCCGAAAAACGACTCTTTCCAACAACCCAAACAGCTGGTAAAATGTCTCAGGGCGTTCTTCGGTCGACACTTGATCTCCTGCTTAAGGCGTCAGAAAATGTCAAGTCCAGAAACTGTGTTTTTTTGTTTTGGTTTTTTGTTTTTGGGTCGCCTTTCGGACCCGGTTGCCAAGCGCTCAGTCGCTCACTCGCCTCCTCGGGGGTTCTGACTGGCTAAATATGGTGAGAGCGTTAATCTATGACGAGCGACGCAGCAACGTTTGACAGCTCAACGCTGATTGGTCGATGGGTCCAAAGTCCACGCGCGAGAGCCCCTGAAACCCGAGCGCTTATTGGTCATTAATCAGGTGACGACATAGGAACCTCTGGAGAGAAGCGCATTGGTGGAGAGCAGATGAGAGGTTATAAGGCGGGGTTTTGTCCAAAATGAAGACAAACATACGTCAGAGGAATTAAACTCTTCCCCCCCACACACACACCCCCCTTTTTCAATTGTTCACGTTTACTTTTGTCATTTATGTCAATAAATGACATAATATTCTGGAAAAAATATCTAAAAATATCGGTTTACGCTTCAAGAAACCCACGACCATACCATCTTGTTTACTGCTACCATCTTCCAGAATGGTGAAATCACATCAAAACCAACACTTGTTCATTTGACCACTCCTCCTACTCTTCTTGGTAAACAGGGTGAGAAGGTTGGTCCAAAGTTCTCCTTCGCCAGCCACTGGGATCCCCAAGCCAACTACAATCTCCCAAACAGGTCCTGGTCCTCTTCCCTGGGGTGTCCATCCAGTGAGACATGCCCAAAACCACCTCAACTGGTTCTTCGTTGTCTGGCAGATCTCCAAGGCTTTTCCAGACTGTCGAGCCGAGACGATCAGCCGAGGCTTCTACGTCCCCCGCCACAGCTACTCCCAAACCAGCTCTGAAGTACACAATGGGATGGTTTCCTGGACACATTACGCCTAGTCCTGTATTAAATGGAACTTGGAGAAACAGAGTTTAATCCAGGACTACATTACATTACATTACCATCATTTGGCAGATGCGACTTACAGTTGAGGGTTAAGGGCCTTGTCCAAGGGCCCAGCAGTGACAGCTTGGCGGTTCTTGGATTTAAACTCCCGACCTTCTGATCAGTAGTGAGCTACCCACCCCTGCTGACAAGACTAGGGTTAATCTGTGGCTGGGAAAACCAACACTATATAACCAAAGGTTATATGTGCTGTTTGAACATCCTGTGCCAGTTTTAATGCCACATTTCCTGATATAATAGTATATATGTAGTGCATAACGTCTCCTGCAAGCCCTGGGTCTGCCCCAGGATCTACCTCCACTGAGCCAGTCAGTGGGCATCCTTGTATGGTGCCCAAACCATTTACATTTAGCTCTTTTGGCAGACAATTTGGGGGGAAAAATAGTGACATACAATTGAGATGCCACAATCCACAGCCTTTTGAGCAGTAGCCCAATGCCCTAACCGCTGAGTTACCACTGCCCTGAACCACCTCGTCAGTTCAGAAGAGCAGCAGCCCTATTCCAAACATTTTCCCAGATTGTTAAGTTGACAAATATCAGACCAGTTACAGATTTCAGCTCCTCCTGGGAGATCCCCAGACATTCCCAGGCCAACTGTTGAAGTATAATCTTTCCAGCAGGTCCTGGGTGTATAGCTGATACAGTTCTCCTGGGATTTGAACAGATTTATCTTATGTTTCAAGTAAATCACCAACTGAAGCTTGAGGAGATCCTGCTTCATCACTGACATTCATTCTGACACCGACTCTGGAGACAGTTCGAAACTCGGCCGTTGGCCGATACTCATGACAAGACGATATTTCGTAGAAAACAACTTTTATTTCATTTTTAAAAAATAACCCTCCCCAACACTATTACATACAGAGCCAAAATAACTTTGTTCACATGTACTTCCAAAATCAGCCTATTGGGAAGTGCTAAGCTAAGGGCCGTTGTTTTGCAGTGGCTTTGTATTGCTTTTACGGTGAGGCTGAATCAAGATAGATCTCCAGTTCCTTCTCTTTGGGTCTACGGGGCTTTTCTGCCCCACTTGAGGCTCATTTGACTTGTGACTTAAGTACTGCATCATGATATAAAACTGCTGAATCAGTTCAGATCAGATCAGAGCTCTCATAATTCTCTAGGCCCAACCATCAGAGGCCATATCAAGTTATAAATACATTTTGAGTTCACGTTGGCTAAAACATAATACTCGTTTTTTTAAAAAGTAAACCTATTCAACCGTTACATACCAGGATCCCTTTGAAATCTCAGTGGACCGTGTACGTGTGCTAGACGTTACGTTTTGTTTTGAGGTGCTTTGGAGGTTAAAATAAGTGAAAGTGTGTAGACCCCCCCCCCCCCACTTACAGTGACCCCTTGGTGGTAACCAAGGGGCAACAAGTGCAGTTACAATTAAGAACAATTTACGGCATAGAAACGAAGGGAGCATGGTTACCGCGGATCCAGTCACAATTCAAACATGCAATACATGAAACCACAATGACATGAACAGGTAAAGAAAAGAAAAAAGTAAAAAAAAATTAAATTAAAAAAACCCACAAGACTTCCGTTTCATCAATTCCTGTGTACATGGTACACATCTGGCAGAAATCCAGGCAGATATGTAGGTATGTGTGTGTACCATGGTTGCTACGTGGGAGGATGTGGCTTTGTAATCATAAGGCTGCGTGTGTGTGTGTGTGTGTGTGTGTGTGTGTGATGACGGAGAAGATGGGTGGGTTGTGCATGACCTGACCCGACGGCAGAGCTTTCTACGTAGGAGAGGGTGGTGGGTAGTAGCTACATGGTGGGTACTTAAAAAAAAAAAAAAAAATTGTTCCTGTGTCCTTTGAGTAAGTGTGAGAATGAAAGAAGGCGGGAGGGGAAGTGTGTCACGTCCTTCTCAGAGTGTGGAATGTGCAGCGTGAGCAGAGCGTGCTCACCACGGCTGTGAAAAGACCGTGTATTGCTTTGTGTACAGACCAGTTTAGGGATGCTGGAAGGCTCTCGTGGACTAGGAAGGAAAGATTTGTTGTGTGATCTTGCATCTCTGTTGTTTACCTACAGAGTGCCAGAATGTTGCACGGTCAGTTTCCTCACATACACACAGTCTGTCTGAAACAGATGCACCTTTCCAAAAGATAAGTGCCTCTTTGAATGGTTGGCATCACATTTGGCTGGTTCAGAATGCTGGTTTCTGTGTTGCGCACATAGAAGTAACTTATCTCAAAATGCATGGAAGTCCATAGAGGCCATGGGATTATGACTTTTCCTTAGAAGAAGGAAGCGGAATGGGGACCTGGGTAGTGCCTAGAAATAATACTAGCCAGCTGACGTTTAAGAAACATTCATCTATCTGCAGGAGGTGCTTTATCCTGGGTAGGCGGTTCCGGGGTCAATCCAAGGAACACTGAGTGTGAGGCAGGAATACACCCTGGACATTACACCAGTCCATCACAGACCGACGGGCATTTAAAAAGTACCCAATCAACCTACCGGTATGTTTTCGGAAGGTGAGAGGAACCTGGAGAACCTACAGATCCCCACATGGACACGGGGCGAACATGTAACCTGTAGCATGTCCGAAAAGAGACGTTCCCAATGGTCCCAATTTCCACTTTACCAAAAATCTAGTCAAAATCAGCCAAGGCATGTTTCGAAGTTTGCTTCTTTAGTTTTGCGCCGGGACTACAGTAGAAGGTTATCGATTCCATATCGATATCGTACTCTGCCATTGGACTTTAAGCCACGCCTCCTAACCGAGTCTGACTCCTATGTAGACTGACACCGAATTGCATGCTAATCCCATTCTTAGTTTTTTTTTGCTTTGGGTTCTCTTCCCCAAATTCTGATCCTTTTTTTTTAAAATCCATTTGTGACCTACACATGCAGTTTACACAATGCTAAAACAGAGCCTATTAGCTTTCCTGATTAGCTTTACTCATTTATTTTTCTTACCTATATTAACCTCAGCGCAAAACTAAAGACGCAAATTTCAGACATCAACGATATTCGACTAAATCGCCTACATCGGGCCTCTGGAGGAAATCAATCAAGGATGTTCGACTTGGATCAAACTACTCCTTTGTGTGTATTAGCTACCACTTTAGCCTCATGCCTAGCCTTATCTACGTGGCATGCAGTGGAGCTTAAGCTGCCTATACGTTCGAGAAAATGTAACGATCTATGACCCCTTTGGACTTCCATATATAAATGCACTCTACCTATTGTAATGCTAGCGTTGCCCCTGACTACGGAGGCATGTCTACAGAAGATCGGCTACACTCGAGTCCTGAGAGCCCTGCACACGACGATGACGCGTCTCCGGTATCCGCGGCGTGTACTACAGCCCGGAGCACAGAGACAAAGACGTGCCCGCTCGACTCACGGTGTCTAAAAGCTAACTCTAAGTGCTAAAATCTCTCATTAGAGGCTGCTCAAAAATAAAAACACGATAAAAAAAAAGTCTCCGGAGAGTGAGGATTAAAACACCACAAAGGTGTTGATGCTTGTTTTCTCCGCCGAACACTGATGCGAGACGAAGCCTCGTAGTGGCAGTCGAAATCTGCGTGTGGGTTGTGCCTTTGCTTGTCCTCCGTATTGCATACGAACATTACATACATATACGGTGTGAAGGTAGTAAACAACAATACACTTTAAAAAAAAAGCAAAAAAAAACAACAAAAACAAACAACAATAAGAAAAAACAACCAAGGTAAACGAGGCTCAGGCCTGCCAGATGAGGGCGCGACGCTGTGTTAGTTCTCTTGAGGTGTGTGGGATTTGTAGTGTGTACTGGCTCGAGCGCCTGGAGGTGACGAGGCTCATCAGGCCCCGCGCCTCGACGTCAGCGCAAGGTGAGGTTCTCAGGCGAAGTACATGGTCCTCAGGGTGTCGTGGTGAATCTGCACTGCTTTGGCCAGAGCCTGGGGGTCCCGGCCGTTACTCTGACCTGAGACGTGGCTTCCCTCGCCACTATCGAGGAAAAGAAAGAAGGGAAAAAAAGAGGGAAGAAGCAGGTTTGTGAGCAGAAACACACGGTCACGTTTGGTGAAGTAGGAACTCGGAGGTTTGTGGTTGAAGGAGTTAAACTGGGCCATTTGCCCTACTAAGTCAACTACACTTCATGACCGTGGTGAGCAGAAAAGCATCTCAAAATGCACAATGGGCCAAACCTTGAGGCGGATCGCCGACAGGAGCAGAGGACCACGTCTCGATGAGCAAAGGCATACTGAAACTACAACAAACTGGTGTTTCTTCTATCTGCGTCTGTCCGATTTAAGTGAACCTGTGTCCGCTGTGGCCTCAGATTCCTGTTCCTGGTTCACAGGAATGGAACCCGACGTGGTGATCTGCCTCATGGTTTAATACGCAAACCGGTAATGAGCGACTGAGGCAAGGAAAAACTTTGATCGGGGAGCGCTAGTCTCGAAGAACCAAGACGAGGTGTACTTAACTGTACTGAAGGTGTAGGATGTGTATTGTGACAGTAAGGGGGGAAAAATGGACAAGCAAAAGACAGGATTCAAGATTAAAGCAGCAGTTCTTAGGAGATCCGGTTCTGTTTGAGGCTTGAGGACTCACCTGTCGTGCTCCTTGTCCACCAGGTGGTAGCGTGCACGGAAGGCCACGAGCCGGGCGTAGTAGGCGGGGGCGGGGATGGAGACGGAGCGTGTGCAGCGCACGTACGTATGGCACAGCTGGTAGGTGAGAATCTGGAGCTCGTCGGCGGTGAAGCGATTGTCGTCCCACAGCACGTAGTAATGTGAAGGTCGGCTGGTGCCCTGACGCACAGACAACGAATTCTTTAGAAAATCTAAACACTGTATGTATGTGTGTAT
>JAQMCW010000019.1:2960303-2970490 GCA_030068335.1 Chrysichthys cranchii
GATACAGACACACACACCCAGACAGACACACCCCCACACACACCCAGACCCCCACCCCCCCACACCCACCCACCCACCCACCCCCCCCCCCCCCCCCCCCAACCCTTCCGAAAGCTATTGATGTGCTCTGAATGACCCCAAATCCCCATAGCCAGGCTTCAAAATCTATCTGGGAGCCCTCCCAGAAGAGTGGGGGGTTTTATATTAGCAAAGAGAACCCTAAAGCTGGAGTGGGATGTTTAAAAAACACATATGGGTGTGATAACGAGGCGTCCGCAAAGTTCTAGTCATATTTCAGCGTCAAAGAGACACAAACAGACTCAGCAACGCCCCTCCTGGTCAAACCGTCCTTCCGGCTTTAATTTTTCTTTGCGCATGTCTCTTTAAAACCTAAAGCACTACCCAGGGCACGTGACCCCCGACAGCAGCCAATGGCTGAGCTCGAAATGTAAAATCTGGTTTAAACCGGTTTCCTATCTTAATATTTCAATATAAAAAACTAAATAAACATACACAGCCGTTATTGTATTTAGCACACTGTAAGGAGAGCATCACGGCGTCTCGCGTCTGAATCCCTCACCTCGACCAAAAAAAAAAAAAAAACCCCCAAAACAAAACAGGGTTTTTTTCCTGAATATTTTTTTTCTCCCTCCCCTCTGCCATCTTAAAACACCCAGGATGCCTAAAAGAAAGGTAAGACCTCGATTTATTCACGACATTATTTGCATGTTTAGATTTTTTTTAAAAATGCAGGAATAATATTTTAGGTTAAGTTTGTGATAAGATGCATTTTAAGTGTTGGGTGTAAAAATCCTTTTAGACACAAAGCTGTCACACTTCAGGCGTGTGTGTGTGTGTGTGTGTGTGTGTGGGAAAATAAAAACAGGTTTATTATGTCGGGTTTTGGGTGCTTAGAATAATTTTAAACCGTGCTCTAGTGTCGAAAAAATATGATAAAGGAAACTATTGTATAAATATTGAGTACAATCCTGTTTAAAAGTGTGAATAATGTGTGCTATGGCGGCTGGAGAAATGCTTTGTGGGGCTTTAGCTTCTCCCCAAGAAAGGAGGCAACGTCAACTGAGTTTACTTCAGCCTGAGAGGATTTATTAGATTTTGAAAAATAATGTTTTTAGTGTGCCGTTGACTAAATAAGCAGTTTTAAAAAAAATAATATAAAATAATAATAACGATAGTTAGATTAGATGGTGTCTGACGTTTAAAGTTATGAGGTGTGGGACTTGTATGGTTCCCATATTGGATGTATTAAATTAATTAATTATTTTTTTATTTTTACATTTTTCCTAACTAATGTTCACGATGATTATACCACGAGGTGCTGTGTGTAACTTTTATTTAAAAAAAAAGGGGGGGGGGGGGGAGAAGGGGAAAAAACCCCCACAAAAGACTCGTTAAAAATTAGTAAATAAATGTGAAAGATGCCATACTGTACTAACTGAGCACCTGTCTCACAGGAGGAGCGGGGGGGGACACAAGCTAATCCCTGATTTGTTTATGCATATTTAAAAAAATAATAATAATAATAATAAATAATATTAATACTTTTAAATATATATATATATAGTTTAGTGTGTCGCTGTAGGGATTTATCATTCTGAACACTGAGGGGAAATATTCCCGCCAAATTACGACCGTTATAAATGTCCAGATTTAAATTTTAAACGTCACGCGGAAGACTTTTGTGTGTGTGTTTGTGTGCGCTAAGTTTTATTAGGCGCGCGCACTCAGGGCTCGTTGGAAAAGGAAGCTTCGCGCGCCCTCTCTCAGATTTGAATTTGAATAAGCGCGGGAAAGCAGAGTGCTCAAGAACAGAAAAAAAAAAGGGGGGAAATACACAAAATGGAGGATGAGCTCAGAGAAATGAGGCGGTTTCAGTCTCCGTATCGTGTTACATGGGGTTTTAAATCATTTTAAAGCTATTTTTAAGGGGATTTTTTTTCTCATTTGTTTATTTTTTCCTTTCTTTATGATATGAAATGTGAAAATGTATAATTGTTCTTTTCTTCTGGTTGATTTTTGTAGGCTGATGGAGACAAGGCTGCCAAAGCCAAGGAAGAGGTTTGTGTCTTGCAAAATATTTAAATGATAAATTATCCAAAATAATGTTTGTTTGTTTTTATATATATATATATATATATATAATATTGTTTGTTTTGATCTCTCTTTTTGTCATATTCTTGTACATTTCTGAACCTTAAAATGTATATCGTATCTACTAAATACATGCAGAATTGGAAAAGTGTGGATAGTCTTTATTTGTTTTTTTATTATTATTTATTTATTTTATTTTATTTTTATTCAGAATTGACTCAAAACACTCACAATATAGCTAAACGTTTCTTCCTTCTTTAGCACATTTTATATATTTATCTTTAAAAAAAAAAAAAACAGAATTAACCTCCTGAAAGTGTTAAAAAAAAAAAAGCAGCTTATTAATTTATTACTGAGTAATTAATGATCGTAAAGTGTCTCTTGTTTCTCTTTTGCAGCCAACCAGGCGCTCTGCAAGACTCTCTGCCGTATGTCACTGTGTTTGATTTATTTCTTCTTTTTAATCATTGCTTTTTCCCTCGAATTATAATTTGTTGACATAAAAAAAAATAAATTTCTTTTTCTTCTTTTTTTTCTTTTTTGCTTTGCTCTGTTATTTGTGTTTATTCATCTGTTGCTGCTCGTTATTTTGTAGAAACCGGCTCCTCCCAAGCCAGCCCCCAAGCCTAAGAAAGCTGCCCCTAAGGTACGACCTCCTAATGACGATCCACGTTGTGTAGCACCTTCACCATGAAGTGCTGTGGGAGAGTTTTAAAAAAAAAAAAAAATGTCAACAAGCAATACACATACATCTTGTTTGCAATGTATTATACAGTACATAGCTATTACACTAAGTGACATGAAGCTTCCACATTGCAGATTAAGAATGATTGGTTCCAGTTGCATTTGTAATAATAATAACAACAATAATAATATATTATGAACTGTTATAGCAGAAAGCAGCCAAAGGAAAGAAGGGTGCGAATCCTGCTGAGAATGGAGATGCCAAGGCAGAGCAGGTGAGATAAACACACCACACCTTATATATATATATATATATATATACACACATACATACACGTACATGTGTGTGCTACGATAGAGGGTGCCTTTATTTTAAATCGCCACTCCCAAGAACTTTACGTCACCAGTAATCATTTGACATTCAAATGACTGGGCAGAGTGTAGGTCTTTTTCACCTGAACATCAGTATGAGTCAAGCTGGATGCTGAAGAGTGTTAGCATGTGCTGCGTTTTTAACAGTGCAAACATTTCCAGTAGTGCCTGTGATCATCCTCTCTCCCCCCCCCCTCTCTTTCAGGCGCAAAAGACCGACGCCGCAGCAGACGCCAAATGAAAAGCCAAGCAATTGTTTAATGCTTCTGTGTACTTGGTGACTGTACAGTTTGAAATACCTATTTTTTACCAAGTTTTATATTAAGAATATCGTTTATAGTTTGTTGTTTGCCTTCATGTCCATTTTTAATGAAGCCGCCCATACCCTTGCTAAAAAAAAAAAACTAAATAAAAAAAATTTCTGCCCTCGCTTAATTGGTTTTAATCTCCTGGACAGTTTTCTGGGTCTTTTAATTATACTTTTAGACACCAAACATTCTCATAAGGCAGCTATAGTGTGTTTTCAACTGTTGTTCTTGTGTGCTTACAGAAATACTGTATTTTAATTCTCGCATTATGTTCTTATTAACGCAGTTACGACAAAAACGATCGCTAAATTTTGAACAGAAAGTCAACCATGAATAAATTGAGAATACGAAGTCTCCAAAGTGTTAAAAAGGTTGTTTTTATTTTAAGTTATATACACCAATATTGGAAAGATGATTTGTGAATCCTAAAATCTCTTGTTCTAAATGGTTTTGAATAAAATAAAGATTTCAGAAAAAAAAAAACATGCACGCTTTGCGTTTCTTCTCATATGCCATGAATGTTATGTGCGTTATAATGATAATGTATAGATAACGATACCTCTGTTAACACTAGTAATGGAAAAGAGGAGCTTCTTGTGTGTGTGACTGATGGTGCTGTGGTGTACCTTCATTACCAAAGGGTAGAGGAGGTGTGAAGATGTGATGTAGAGCACCAGATGGTGTTAAAGCTCCGACAGTCAGATAAACCTGCAGCTTGGTGTATCACAGTGATGTAATTAAACATCACTGTAAAACTTGTTTTTGGATAATAAAATTCTTAGATCTCTGAAACACACACGTGGAATTCCGTATTCAAGTCAAGACCTTGTGCCAAATATACAAGATGACCTTCATGATGGTGTTGATGCTGGAATCAACATGAAGGTTGAAGCTTTGGAAGCTGATCTATTAGAGCAAAATGTTCAGATGACCAGGTAAGAGCTGGACAGACTAGAAGAATAAAGTGCCGCTGCATCAGTCTCATTGGGGCTGTAGTATATTATTATTAGTTGTAATTAATACTATTAGGTGGTGTTGCGGATAGTGTAGGAAACCATTAAACAAAAGTGAAAACATCTAGCTCATTAATAATAATAATAAGTCAATTCAGAGCTTAATCCTAAAATACATCTTTTCCACATCGGAAGGCCACATGCTGATTTTTAAATACTGATATGCAAGTCATTTATTGTAGGCTTCCCCCCCTCTTTAAGTGTTTAGCTACCATTGTCATCTACTTTAACCATTTTTGGTTCATTTTGCGAACTTTGATTAACATTAATACACATAATGTGACATGAAGATGATGTGAAGCTTTTACAAGTTCAGTCTGGTGTATAAGAGCAAGGAAAATACTGTATATTAAAAAAAAAAGGCCTCCAGGTCCTATGGATCTTTCATGCATTCTGAAATCTGACCACTAGAGGACAGGATAACATTATGTATTATACAAATTGCAATTAAATAATCCTCAATGGAAGCAAAGCGTCTCAGAATGCGAATGTTATAGCAGGCTCAGTTCATGAGGTTTAAGGGGAACGCAACTGCCAACAAGACAATGCTTTTGCCAAAACGCTTTATGCACCTTCTTAGATTGTATAAACTGCATGTATGCTATCACCTATTTGGAGTTAGCGATGCTCACATTGATCATGGATACGTTTATTGCCGGTGGTAGGAAACTTGTGTAAAATTGAAGTACAATCCAAACCGTGGAGCCAGTGGTGGCTCAAAGGTTAGTGCTCTGAGTTACTGCTCATGAAATTGGGGATTCGAGTCCCAGGAACACTAAGGTGACACTGTTTGGCCCTTGAGAAAGGTTTTATCTGCTCTAGGAGTGCTGAATCATGGATGACCTGGTGCTCTGATCCCCCAACTTCCTAACAAGTTGGAATATATTGGGGGAAATAATTTCCCTGTGCTGTAATGTTCATGTGACGAATAAAGGCTTCTTCTTCTTCTTCTTCTTCTTCTTAAAAGCTAGTTAAGGGTCGAGGGGTGTAGCTCAATCGGTCAAAAGTGCCAACTGTATCCAGCCCCAACCCACAATGGCAAACTAGCACTGAATAGCACTGAAGCTGAACCTCTGTGCTACAACCCAGCATGAATTTTAATCCCTCGAGAGGTCTAGTATATGGACAAATCAATTTAAAAAACATACTTAGGTGAAAGCATTTCAATATTAAATTGGGCCAAGGGGTTGCAATGTTGTTTAACTTGCAGTTAGCTCCGATATGAGGATTGATTTTCTACATCTTAACCAATTACAGTTAGCAAAACTTCTGAATTCTGAACCAAAACCTATATATGAATAGGGGCGGCACGGTGGCTAAGTGATTAGCACTGTCGCCTCACAGCAAGAAGGTCGACCTGGGTGCCTTTCTGTGTGGAGTTTGCACGTTCTCTCCGTGTCTGTGTGGGTTTCCTCCGGGTACTCCGGTTTCCTCCCACAGTCCAAAGCCATGCACAGAGGGGATGTGAATGAAAGTGTGAATGGTTGTCTGTCTCTGTGTGTTGCCCTGCAGTGGGTTAGCGACCTGTCCAGGGTGTTCCCCGCCTCTTGTCCGAAGTCAGCTGGGATTGGCCCCAGCTTCCCCCTCCTCGCGACCCTGAACAGGATTGAGCGGCAAAAGACGAATAAAGACAAACCTATATAAATATATAAGGATTAAAACAAATCACTGACTTACAGTCCAAATGGTTGTTTTATTCCCCCCTTGACAGTTTTGTTCAAGTGTTCCATCAAAGACCTTAATTTTGTTCTGAAGGGCCTAATTTTTGGATTGTCTGCTAATTGGGTACTATGTGATGATTTATTGATAAATCAACCTCTTAATCCTTTAGATAAGAGACTCCTAGATGACATTACTCTCAACTGTCAGCGATCAAACTCAAGATCTGCGAGCGAGCCAACGTTAGACCCTTGAACCCATGCGACCATCGGCTGCTCAACTCTGTGCTTACATTTACATTCGAGGCACTTGGGGGACGTCCTTACCCAAAGCGACTTACAGAAGCGCTTTAGTGCAAGTCGGTATCAACAAACGCATCATGATACTGGGTCACTACGACACACACTAAAAATACCAGCAGTCTAAAGTGCTAATTTAAGTACTTTAGGAAGAGGTAGGTCTTTAGACATTGTACGAAGTCTGAGTGACTCAGCTCTTTGGATATCTAGGAGTTCATTTCATCACCTAGGTGCCAGAACAGAGAAGATTCTTGATGCATATCTTCCCTTTACCCTGAAAGATGGTTAGACCAGTGGAGCGGTGCTAGATGTCTGGAGGGAGCATGGTGTAAATGCTTTCAGGTAAGTAGGTTCTTGTCCATTTGTCACTTTGTAAGTAAGCATCGGGGTTTTAAAGCTGCTTCAGGTGGCTATAGGGAGCCAGTGGAGGGAGCGTACCAATGGTGTGGTGCAAGAGAACTTAGAAAGGTGGGAAACAAGTCGTGTAGTTGCATTCTGGACTAGTTGCCGAGGTCAGATGGCACTCAGAAGCAAACCTTCCATGATCCAGTTGCAGTAGTCCAGGCTTGAAATGACAAGAGATTGAACAAGCACCAGAGTGGCATGTTGGGATTGAAAATGGACAAATTGAATTGAATTCTTTCTTCCTTAATTGGATTCTTTCTCTTAAAGAATATCATACACTCGGATCAAGGTGAAATATTTCATTGGAGTTTAGGAACCATGAAGTAATAGAGCTGGACTTCTGTTTACTCTCAGTATATATAGGTTGCCATTATGCAGCACAGGGTGGAGTGTATATTAGGACTCTCTGAAACCTTGTAAAGAATCTATGTCAAGGTAGTTCAAATAAAATAGCACCAGTCTCTGTAAAAAAAAAATGGCCTGCTCATGCTGGTTGTGTAATTATTTCTAGAGTCAATAAAGGCATTAGATAGCGGTGGGTGGGGTGTGTGTGTGTGTGTGTGTGTGTGTGTGTGTGTGTGTGTGTGAATAGTTTGAGAAGATCCCCCTATGTTTCAATGTCAATTTTCTGTCCAGTCATCTAGTTGATGCTCTTATTCAAAATGACTAACAGGTGAAGGGGGCTTCACTCATGCAAAGCTGTGAAGTAAGGAAGTACTTTTTGTTCCAGATGACACTGGATAACTGTTCAGCTCTCAAACTGTATGGATCATTATGATATGGGATCATAGTTGGCATTTTGGCCATTATTGTATACTATTGCCACTGTTGGATCCTTGAGAAAGATCCTATCTGCTCCAGGGGTGCTGAATCATGAATCTTTCTTTCTTTCTTTCTATTTCTGTCATGTATACCAAATATTACAGTAAAAGGACAGGATTCCTTTCTTTCTTCTTTCTTTCTTTCATGCTTTTATTACTTTAAAGGATATGTTTGCTTTACATTTTCTTTCTTTCTTTCTGTCATGTATACAAAATATCATAGTTAAATGATAGTCTTTCTTTCTTTCTTTCTTTCTTGAATGCATAACACCACAGTAAGGCATAGTATTTTGTTGGTTTGTTTGTTCATTACTTTCTTTCTTTCTTTTATTACAATGAAGGATATGTTTGCTTTACATTTCCTCTCTGTCTTTCTTTCTTTCTCACAGTAAGGCACATTTTTTTGCTTGTTTGTTCTTTCTTTCTTTCTTTCTTTCTTTCGTGCTTTTATTACTTTAAAGGATATACTGTATTTGCTGTACATTTTCTTTCCTTCTTTCTTTCTTTTGCTATCATTTATACTAAATGTTACAGGAAAAGGATAGTATTTCTTTTTTTTCTTTCTTTCTTTTTTCTTTCTTTCTCACAGAAAGGCTTTTGTTTGCTTGTTTGTTCATTCCTTTCTTTCTTTCTTTCATGCTTTTATTACTTTCAAGGATATTTTGTTGGTTTGTTTGTTTGTTCATTACTTTATTTCTTTCTTTTATAACAATGAAGGATATGTTTGCTTTACATTTTCTCTCTTTCTATCTTCCTCACAGTAAGGCATATTTTTGTTTGCTTGTTTGTTCTTTCTTTCTTTCTTTTTCTGTAAATATTACAATAAAAGGATAGGATTTCTTTCTTTTCTTTCTTTCTTTCTTTTTTCTTTCTTTCTCACAGTAAGGCATAATATTTTTGTTTGCTTGTTTGTTCACTCCTTTCTTTCTTTCTTTCTTTCTTTTATTACCTTAAAAGGTGTGTTTGCTTTACATTTTCTTTCTTTCTTTTTTTCTGTCATGTATGCACAATATTACAGTAAAAGGACAGTATTTCTTTCTTTCTTTCTCACAGTAAAGCATAACATTTCTGTTTGCTTGTTTGTTTATTCATTCCTTTCTTTCTTTCTTTGTTTCTTTCTTTCTGTCATGTATGCAAAATATCACAGTAAAAAGATCTTTCTTTCTTTCTTTCCATAAAGACATACAGCCCAGTTACAAACATACATGCCTAACACCAACAAGTAAACAAAAGAAAACCAGATATGAGAGCAGGTTTTTATTTCTCCGCTGCTTTCCCCCCTTATTTATTTATTTATTTATTTATTTGTGATTTATGTATGTAAGCGCCTCAGACAGGATTACTGACCTGAATACTTTGTGTTTCTTCTGTTTTAGCCAAAAGTAATGCCAACCTCCACACTACACTATTATCATCCTGCTGATGAAGTCTGCGCGTGCTCCCTGGCCACGCCCACTTTACTTAAAGGCTGTAATGGCGCTTTCCCTTATAAACAGCAGGACGACGCGCGTGCACGCACGTCCACACACGTCCGCAGGCCTCGCGCGCTCTCTCAGGTAGTGTCCACTCTTCCAGGTGAGTCACAAACTTTGTTATTGTGTGCTGGACTCTGGTTAAAGGTCATGGGTCATAAGAACATTCAGCTTGAGATTGTTTTTGTTCACACATAGGCTTAACTGCTTTACTTTGAGCTCGTGCATTGGGTGATTTTTCAAAACTTTCTCCAGGGTGGTGAAATTTGTATGATTTTTTTTTTGTTATATTCTGTTTAAAAAAAGCAAAACTTTTTACAGGGTGGTGAAATTTTTTTTTTTTTTTTTTTGTCTGTATCCCACTAAACCCTAGTCCATTTTACAGTATGCATGCTTTTACATTTTAAAACATTGTAGCATGAGAGAGAGAGAGAGAGAGAGAGAGATTTTTTTAATTTGCCATTTGTGCATAAAACCAACATTCCAGGCACATTGGAATTCTTGTGCATGAATCTTTGTTATAACTATTGTCCTAGGTGTAAATGTTTTTTTTTTTAAAAAACAAAACAAAACAAAAAAAACTTTTTTTTTTTTTTTTTTTAAAAGTGTGTGTGCTCATGCATCTAGACTTTAATCTATTTTTAATGATTGGATTATTTTTTTTTCATTGCAGAAGGCTTCCAAAAAGTTTAGAACTTTGGGCATAATACAAACAAACAATAGATAGATAGATAACATGATCTTAAATGGAGGTGTGTGCCCTTCTTGGTGAAACTTAAGGAAAAGTCAAATTAAAAAATTTCTGCACTCCATTTCTGTTAAAGAAAGAAGAAAGTAGGGTGCAGGGTTTTTTATTTATTTAGGTTGGACTCTGGAGAGGGAAGGGAGGGGCTTAGAAAGTACTGTGTTTCTTTACTGTGTGTATGCAGGCTGATGGATGGATGGATGGATGGATAAATATAATGTATACAGTGGTGCTTGAAAGTTTGTGAACCCTTTAGAATGGTCTACATTTCTGCTTAAATATGACCTGAAACATCAT
>JAQMCW010000019.1:2985249-2998927 GCA_030068335.1 Chrysichthys cranchii
AAATATAATAAAAAAAAAATGTTAATTCAAACATTAAAAGAACATTTAAATCGAAATAAAACAGTATGCACTGTATTCCATCAGCTAGTAAACAGGCTGTAAACAGGAAATGACCTCACCGGCAGTGAGTAGAATTTTATATGTAGTTAAAATGACGTATGTTTAAGAGTGTAGAAAATGTTTAAGAGCGTAGGACGTGTTTATAAGAGTGTGGAAAAGGTTAATAAGAGCGTGGAAATGGTTTATAAAGCCTTAATATATATATAAATAATAAAGTAAATGTGACAGTGCTATTTCGCGGACTTCACCTTTCGCAGGGGGTGCTGGAACGTAACCCCTGCGATAGGCGGGGGTTCACTGTATACAGTCATACCGATGTATCAGCAACTATTTAGCATCAGTAGGCTACAAAAGTACAGCGTTGTGATATATTTTCTACATTTGTGTGATAAGAAGTAAAAGAGCACATAGAAGCTACACTATTAGTACAATACAGAGGTGAACTTCACAATGTGTTTTTCATTGCCAGTCTGAGTGAAATACCCCTGCATGTTTTCCCTCAGGTGCAGGGTGTAGGGACGAAGGGCTGGAAGAGTATGACCGCTCTGTTTAATAAAGACGATGAGCACCAGCTCCTGGAGTCTGAGACTGAGAGTCAGCCTATACCGGACCAGTGAGTGACTTCCCAGCATTCACCTCCATCATGTGTCTAGAGCCTGTTCAGCATCTGCTGTTTTAAATTGCACAGTTTAGTATTTCTCCAGATTGAGGTAAAAATGTAATCAGGTAAATGAGCCGGAGAAGCACTGACCTGCACTGAGACGGCTTTGCTGAAGTGTTCTTAATTCCTTGAGTGTCATCTTGTTATATGAGAATTCATTATTTAAAATGAAGGCTGATTAAAATCTTAACTCTTCAGATCCATCCATCATCTCTACTGCCATCTGTCAGAAAAAAAAAACACACGCTCATTTTGACTTCTATTAGTGAATAAGCGCATCAAGAACCTGTATAATGCGCTAGATATAATATTTTAATCAAAGAACAGAACTTTCCACAAGTATTCACCCCCTCCCTTTCATAACTAATTTTAATAACCAAGTTTTTAACTAAACTAATGTCTTAATAACTAAATTTAATTCATAACTGATTCAATCCAAATTTAGTGCACTTTAAAATAAAATCGAAACAAGAGACAAGGCTTTATTCATAATTCTAGGAAATTTCTTGCTAGGAGTTCCTCTCACTAGTTATAGAAACAGAACAAAACACAACAGAATAAAGTCAGAATAAAGTCACGACAAACAGAGGCAAATCTGGAAAAGAAAAGAAAAATACAGCACGAATGATGAAATAAATAAAAATAAGAAAAGAAAGAGAAAACAGAAGAATTAAACACTATATAAGAAATATTGACATACGGTGGTGGAGTGGTTAGCACTGTCGCCTCACAGCGAGAAGGTTCTGGGTTTGAACCTGCCGTTCAACTGGGGCCTTTCTATTTAGAGGTTTCAGGTTACATTACATTTCTGTCGTTTGGCAGACGCTCTTATCCAGAGTGACTTACATTTATGTCATTTTTACACAACTGAGCAGTCGAGGGTTAAGGGCCTTGCTCAAGAGCCCAGCAGTAGGAGCTTGGGGTAGGATTTGTCCTCGCAATCTTCCGATCAGTAGTCCAACATCTTACCCCTGAGCTACCACTGTCACTGAGGCCTTTGTGGGTTTCCTCAAGGTGCTACAGTTTCCTCTGAAAATCCAAAGACATGCAGCTTAGGTCAACTAGCTACACTAAATTGAGCAGGATGCCGAGGGTGTACCCTGCCTCTCGTCTGAGGTCAGCTGAGATTGGATCACATTGCTTCCCTGTGACCCTGACGGATGAGCAATATAGTTAATGGATGGATGGATGGATGGATGGATAAGAAATATAGCGTTATTATCTTAGTTCCAAATTTATAAAGCTATTAGACATGAGAGGAAAATGTTTAGATCCAAAAGTGATGAGTGAACCTGGAAGTTAAAGTGCACCAAATTTCAACCGCATCTGATGCAACTTCAGTTTTCATAATGATTATGCTAAAAAGTCTAGGACAGGGCAAAAATTCAGAAGTGTCTATAGTGCAGCCAAAAAAGACCCTTGCCCAGACTTATTTACTCACCTCAATTTAAGACGTTACTTTTTGACTTGACTCGACTCCTCATCTGTCTTCAGCCCACTGGCGGTGAAGCCAGAAGAACTGACGCAGCCTAACAAACGCAATACAGGATTCTGGGATGCCTTCGCCACCAAGTGGAACCAAGCAGCGGCTATGAAACGAGCTGAAGCAGAGGAGGCGGGAGCTGAGAGCGGATCCAATGTGAGGAGCCAAGAGGAAGGGGATCAAGCAGGAGTGGAAAACACAGTGGGAGAAGATGGAGGTGGCCAGGGCAACAGCTTCTCCAGATATGCCTCTCTCGGCGGGGCCAACGATGACACACCTGCCTTTAAATGGAACTTTGTGACCAGCAAGCTGGCCGAGCTGAAGAGCAAAAGCGCGACCAAGAGCAACTAGCCAACAACCTGAGAGGACACCAGGGACAGAAAATGATGGGTTGTATCTGGATTGGTTGCTCTCGCTAAATGAACCTGATTACTCACAATCTCCTCTTTGGCTTCCAGCTTTATTTGATGTACTGCTGCATGACACACACTCTTCAGGGAATGATGCACAACCAGCACTGCTCGAGCTATGATCACACAACTAACATGTTGTGCAATCACAATAATTTCCTGTTGGCAATTTTGCCCTGTAGTATAAGAAACATCCCTGCTATGTTGCTCAATAAATGTAGTCTAGCTTAGGATTAATCCTGCTAGCATTTCTGTGGATTCTTTTCCTTTAACCTATCTCCCAGGCCAGACAGAATAACACAACTGTAAGTCTATCATCTTCAACAAGTTAGCATATCAGAAGTCGTCCCAGGGTTAGGCTTTATACTTTCATTAAATTATTTAATAAGTAGCTACAGTCTCATCACTGCTGCTATGATAATGCTAGTTTCTGCTAGTGCATATACATGTATAGGATTTACAATATCATGTTTGGCTGCAAAATGGCAGCAAATATAGCGATCATGAAGCATTAGCCTTTTCTGTTTCTGGTTTTCAACATAATACAGATGATTTGTACTTAACAACAGCACTACATGTTCCAGGAGGGAAAGAGAAGTTGTGTTAGCATTGAGTGACCTGATTTGTCAGACATGTAATACCCTAATAATTGGACACCAAATAATTTGAACAAATATATTTTTTTTTAAATTATTGTAGTAATAATGTGGTTCTTGTCAAATTTCAGTTTTCCATGAAAATGTCTGTGTTTTGACACATAAGTACAACAGAAAATAGCATTATCCTCAAGCTAGCATATAGGAGTGGCTATATAGCACTTCAACAAGCTAGCTACTGCAATTTTTGAATTAGCATGCCTGTGTTAAACATGTTTACAAGGAGAAATATTAAAATTAGACAAAAATAAAGTGTATGAGTCAAAATACCTGCTAGATTACATATATATATATATATATTGGTGATGTAACAATATAGCTATAGAAAGGTTTATGTGAAATTGCTAGAGCGGGCACAAAGAATACACTTTTGTCCAGGAGGAAAATGGGATGATTTGAGTTCTGAATGTTGTTTTCTGCTTGTTCCTGTCTGGCTTTTCCTAAATTCAGTTTGGTTTCATATATGAAACCAGACTGTGAGTTTCTGTGTGTGTGTGTGTGTGTGTGTGTGTGTGAGAGAGAGAGAGAGAGAGAGAGAGAGAGAATTTCTGTGCGTACTTTTGGGGATTGTTGGTGTCATAATGGTGCCTGCAGTAAGCCGTTTGCTCTCTTGTGTATTTTTGTTGAATGGATTGTTCTGTTTCATTCTTTCACCTTACAACAACAACAAAAGGAAAAATATTGCAAATAAAGACCATCTGACGAAGTCCACGCATATTTCTTGTAATTTCATCGTTTCAGTTAACAGTGTTTTTGTTAAAGTGATATTGCAATTTTGGCTCCAGATGAATAGAAAATGCCATACAAACCATTTTTTGCTGAAATATCGCATACATACATTTATATATACATTACATTTGGATTTACTTCAGACTGCTGTTACAGTACAGCTAACCTGTGTCTCACTTATTCGTAAATTTATATTAAAAATATTTGTATTTATATTAAAATATCAAACTCTAATAACTTTTATTTATTTCATTGCAAGAAAAGACACCTCAGCAAGTAACAATACCTCGAATATAGTATATAACAATTTGCATTTCCTATTATAAGATTAAAGTGAAACAAATATATGATTGTTAAACCTGTGTATTAATATTTTTTTTTACATAATTTCGAGCTTGGAATAGCCTTCAACAAAATTCTCAGCAAAATCCTAAGCGTTTATTTCTAGCAGAAAGCAAGATGATCTGAAAATGTTGTTTGTTTGTTTGTTTATTTATTTATTTATTCATTCATTCCTTTGCATAAATTATAACGGTACACTGTATTTATTATTATTATTATCACATATAGTAGGTATCCTTTTCTTGTAGACATTTTTAACGGACTGATTTTTTTTTCTATTAAACTATTAAACCATTTTCTCTTCCATTCCTGATCTTTGATAAATTGCTGATAAAAATAGAATATCTAACATAATATGATAAATATCCCGCCTCTCACCCGATGTCAGCTGGGATTGGTGCCAGCTTCCCCCCGCGACCCTGAACAGGATTAAGCGGCAGAAGACGAATATGATAAATAAAACAATACGTGATATAAATAATAAACTAAACAGAAAACATGATGATAATCAACATTACACATGTATTATATACATTATAATAATTATTATTATTATAATAATTTTAATTATTATAGTGTAGCATTTCATTCTTCTTTGACCCATAAATACAATTAACCATTTGATCTGACTCCACTGCACGCATTAAAGGAGCCCATCCCCCCTGAGAAACGTGAATGACGTGAATCACACCTGTGCCACGTGAACAAACACTGAAGTGTTTTTCACCAGGACGCCTGTAATATAACATTTTCCTGCTATTCCTTCAGTACAATGTATAAGTAGATGTGGATTCAACCAGAGGGCGGGAATTGTGTGTACGGCCACAGGTTCATTAAACACGCAGCTGGAGCCTTTACTGCGTATGGTGTATAGAACTTCAAGGATCTGATTCAGCCCATTTAACATCCACAGAGAAGCAAAAGAGCTAAGATCTAATATAGAACTTTTAGCTAACTTGCTAGCCAGTTTGCAAAAGAGACGAGGAATTCTTGCTTCAGAGCATCAGGGCAGGGGAAAACTGGATAAAAGTCATGTTTCGGGGTGTGTATCAGTCCTTCTGTAGCCAATGACATGATATAATGCCGTTTGATATGACTCGGTGTTGCGTAAAGAGTCTTGCTAACAATGCTGCTGGGATTATTTCTGATTTTTCCCGTCAGAAGCACAGTACTTTAATCCCTGAGTCATTCTGATAACGAGTTCATGGAGCGACGGAATATTCAGGTCATCAGTCTCGGTTCTGATTGGTCCTCAGGTGTTGAGTCATTTTCTCTACCAGCAGCTCGGACAGTAGCTCCTTAATGGCTGTTATTGGTGTTTCTGGGATAATGGGGACTTAGGTGACAGGTCATTTGCATAATCTAATAATAAGAGGATAATAAAATGGGCGTGGAAAAGGTTTCTCTGCAACAAGCTGCAGTTTTACTCAGTTAAAGTTCAAGAGAAAGTTAGGGAACGACTGTTTACAGCTGCTATAATGTATGTGATTAGAGGAACCTACTTGTTTCAAGGAACTTTAAATGTAACTTTAAATACATAAAAAATGTACAATCCAACAAAATGCAGGGTTATAAGAGGAATAAAACATTTCAGGATGTGCTGTAATTGGAAAATAATAGGAGCAAGGACTATTTTCTTACATAATACGGTAAAGCCCCGTCTTTTGCAGGGGTTAGGTTCTAAAACTTTCCGCGAAAGATGAAAATCCGCGCTACACGGACGCCAACCCCTAACTGTTTTTTTTTTTAGAAATTGCTTAAGCCCTAAATGATCCTCCCAGACACTTTATACATAAAGAAAACATCTGTGAGCATATAGCAAGGTGAATTTTGTGTAGAATTCGTAGAAATATCACATTTATAGCGAGTACTGCTACGGACGAAGAACTGGGATGTTGGTGAATGCTGGTTGCTTCTCACCAACCGTATGTATCATAGCCAGCAGCCAATCACAACCAAGTATAAACGAACAGGGCATTCCGATTGGCCAGACTCGTTTCTCCAGCCATATTTTTTTCAGTATCCCCACACTGCGTTTTCATAAACAATGCTATGTTCTTTGTCTCTTGTGTAAATATGATCTACACTGTACTGCATTCTATATATTATTAATATTTTACTTTATTTTAACTAATGGTTATATTTTATAATACTGGGGAAATCTGCAAAAAAATTGATATGTTCTAAATAAAAATCTGCGAATAGCCAGGGACGCGAAACGTGAGCTGCGATATAGCGGGGGATTACTGTATACGTTGCGTGCTAAAAGTAACTCATTTGTGATCCTTTTTTTTTTTTTTTTTTAGATAATTTCTCAGTTCATCGACGGAATTTTACATAAGAATCTGTTTTCTTACTTCAATTTTCTAATCTATATCACTTAAATTCATTTTTAACCAAAAACATTTTGAAACATGGGGTGTACATACATGGTCCTTTGCTGGTCTCATTCATCTTCTGCAACTTAATCCCGTTCAGGGTCACGAGGGGGTAGCTGGAACCAATCCCAGCTGACTTTGAGCGAGAGGCGGGGTTACACCCTGGGCAGGTCACCAATCCACCGCAGGGTGACACACAGAAACAAACAACCATTCACACTCGCATTCACGATTTAGAGTAGCCAAGTAGCCTAATTCCCTCTGTGCATGTCTTTGACTGTAGGAGGAAACCGGAGAACCCGGAGGAAACCCACACGGACACGGGGAGATCATGCAGACTCCACACGCAGGTCGACCTCAGGGATCGACCCCAGGACCTTCTTGCTGTGAGGTGACAGTGCTAACCACCACACCACCGTGCCGCCCTGCTGCTGGTCTCAAATACTGTTTATAGAAAACTTTTCTATTACAATAGAAATATGTTCTTCGATGTTCTTGGATAAGGTATTTACTGGACACTAGAATAATGCTCTTATTACTTTTATGGACATGAATTTTGTGAGCTGAATTTATAGTTGTGTTTCATTTCTTGATCCTAGGATGAATTAAAAAAAAAAAAATACAGTCCACAATCTATTAGCTACAACTGCCCATTTTGTTAAAGCTACCCGTTTAAAAATTTTTTTTTTAAGAATTTAATATAGAATAGACGTGTGTGTATAGATTATTTAAGCCATTACAATTCAATAACAAATGACGCTTATCCTATTAACCAGCGGGAAAAAAAATATCCAGGAATTGAACTGAACACGTGTACGTCTTGTGGAAAACAAGTCATATTCTTGCTCGTGAACAAAACGTCTATCCGTCCGTCTCCCTCGTTCTTCTCGTATGATCATATTTCATCCCTCTCTTGTTCTTTGCTCTGGCGTGTTTATGTCTTGTCTGTTCTGTCACTCTGTCTCGCTCCATAAAGAAATTACCCACCGCACCGCTTCACATTTACCTGCAGTTATGAGTCAACCATAATAAAAACAAATTCAACCCTGGTTATAGACACACACACACACACACACACACACACACAGACTTGCCTCGCAGCACCTGTGTGTGACAGAGCGGCGTCTGAGAAGGGCCTCTGAGTCATCCATGAGAGCAGCAGGTCCATCTGGAGCAAAGCTGTGGGACTACACACACACACACACACACACACACACACACACACACACACACACACAAACACACACACACACACACACACACTACTTACATTTTCTTCGAAGAACAACGGACCAGGTGTTGCCCCCCACAATGCCACACACACACAGAGACACATTTTTTCAGCAGAGCACTCAGGTGAGCACATGTTGTGACGGTGACCCTTGACCTCACCTTGTTGTGAGTCCTCTTTGACGTCATGTTCCACACAGCGACGGCAAAAGAAACACACTGCTGGAGTTAGACAAAGACGTTTGGAAATCAAAGCAAAGAGTAGAACAACTGAATAAACTGAAAATAAATAAATAAATAAATAAAAACCGACAAGGTGAAAAGGGACTTTGCGTGTATTAGGGACTTTACGGTACATCCTGCTAAACTCCACCTGCTTACAGGAGACACAGATATCTCCAAGTTACATCTTTGGATTTTATTGATTACAGTTTGTTCCGTTACTAATGAAAACGTCTTCTCCTTCTCCTCCTACTTCTCATCCTTCCTGTTCTTTTAATGCATCTTTTCTTCCTTCTTTTTCTTCTCCTCCTTATTCTTCTTCTACTTCTTAAAGCAGGAAAGAACTTCTGCTTGTTCTTCTTCTTCTACTCCTCCTCCTCCTCTTCCTGTCCCTCTTTGTCTACTACTTCTACTCCTCTTGCTTTTCTCCTCCTTCTTTTTCACCTTCTTACATCCTTCTTGTCCTGCTCCTCCTCCTCGTCCATCTCTTTCATAACCTCCTCTGCCTAATCTTTCTCTATACTCCTTCTTATACTCCTCCTCTTCCTCATCTTCATCCTCCTCTTTCTCCTCCTTCTTCTACTTCTCCTGTCTTTCTATCTTTCTTTCTCTTCCTCCCTCATTTTCTTCTCCGTCTTCTTCTCCTTGTCCTCTTCATTCTTGTCCTCCTACCCATTCTTCTCCTTCTTCTTCTCCTCCTCCTCCTCCTCTATCTCCTTCCAATCCTCCTCTACTTACTCTTTCTCCATCCTTCTTCTACTCCTCCTTCTTTTCCTACTTCTTCTTATACTCCTTCTCCTCCTTGTGCCCCTCTTTGTCTACTCTTCATCCTCTTTCTCTTCCTTCTTCTATTTCTCCTTTCTTCTTGTCTTTCATTCTCTTCCTCCCTCATTTTCTTCTCCTTCTTCTTCTCCTTGTCCTCTTCATTCTTCTCCTCCTACCCATTCTTCTTCTCTTCCTCCTTCTCCTCTAGCTCGTTCATAACCTCCTCTGCTTACTCTTTCTCCGTCCTTCTTCTACTCCTCCTCCTTTTCCTACTTCTTCTTCTACTCCTCCTCCTCTTCCTCATCTTCATCCCGCTCTTTGTCAACTCCTCTTCCCATTTCACCTCCTTCTTCTACTTTAACAATAACTCACTTTTGAAAATTTCCTCATCTCGACTCATTATGGCAGCACGGGTCCCAAATATCATATGCACTCCTGAGGAACGTTTTGCAGTTCATCTCGTTGTTTTTTTGTAGCGCAACAAGACCACAGTCCCCACTTTTCTTTTCTTTTGCTTCGTGCTTCGAAGGTCGACAAATCTGTGGTCAGCGTTCAGAGTGTCCAGAGTTCTTATGTCCGTCAACCTTCAAAATTTGTTAAAAGCTCAAAAGTTAAAGTTAAAAGCATATACCATAATATTATCATCACAAAATTTAGAATACCATTCCATTCCAGCCCTTTCTGTAGCCTAATCAGGAGAATTATCACCCCAAAGGCCTACTCAGCCCATTATACTCACATCAAACCTGCCTCTAACTGCCCCAACCCCCTACCACAAACAGTGCTGTTCTGTCAGGATGAAACCTGATCTACATTCCCGTGTGAGCCCAGCGATCTCCTCGACAAACACACAGATTCATTACTAATCATTACTGATTTCTGATCTCGGTTTTTAGTAACCGAACTCCTTGGAGAGGCTACGAGCCTTGTGTCATTAGAGGTCTTCTCGTTGTCCCCCCGTACAGTGAAGTTCGTCTGTCAAGAGACGTCCGTCATCGGCGCTCGTCCTTTAGAGTTGATCTCATAAGTGGTGTTTATAAGCTGTGGTGTGCATAGGTGTGTTTGCGGATGTTAGTTTTACATCTGTGAGTTGAAGGTGTTTCAGTGATGACAGGACTCTTATGCCCCCCCCCCGCCCCCCACACACACACTTACGTCAGTGTCAGATTACTGTTTCTACAGCTGTTGGGGGATGCTGACTTTTTCTCTTTGCTCTAAAAGTGCTTCATCTCCTCTACTTATCTCTAATAATAATAATACATGATGATACATTATATAACATTAAGCCACGCAGAGCACTGTTAGACTCTCCTTAATCTTGAGTAATTTCCTGTAACATCTGCTTGGACAGTGGCTCTGGCTGCAAGGCAAATCACAAGTTTGTATTCATGCATTCATTCAAAAACAATTAATGCTTTCGTATAGGGTATCATTGATTTGGGGAAGTTTTCTGTGCCGAGATGTTTATTTAGCATTTTTGGAAGGAGTCTCCAGTGTTAGCACTTGGGAGTAAAGCTGTTTTCCTTTATGGGAAAGTCGTCAGAATGGTAACACCTCTTGATCGCCGCGATAACACAACTCTTAAGATCAACAAAGATTTCTGTAAGCGTTTCGCAAACATTAAGTGTAACTATAAATGGATAAAAAGTACACTGTGACGTTCTTTAATAAATACAAAGTGGAATCATTGGCAAACTGCTGTAGGAAGTAAGCTCCTGAGACCCAAACCCTAATGTCGCGTATCTTGTCATTTTTCCTGACTGTTTTTGTTTTTTTAGTAACTGATAACTATTGAACTTGATCACTGTCTCCAAACAGGAAGAAGTTCGGCAAAAGAGTAATACCCAATGGTCGTCATATGAGGATTTGTACAAGGAAACACACGCAATGTAGTTAGGGGAAATGTGATTTCCTTATCTGAGGACAGTGGGATCTCAGGAGGTTAAAGTGTTCAGGTGCTTCACGAGTTACGATGGCCCGACTTTGTAGAATATTTAGAAAATATTTAAAATTCAAATTCGTTTTTTTTGAGTGCTTCAAGAGCTATTTTAATTCAAAAGCATTTCTTCTACAGGAAAAGACTTCTGGGTAGGCTGGGCTAAGCTAGGCTGAGATACCTAAGCTAGGCTAAGTGGTTAAACACAGCGGTTCGACATACGATATTTTCGACTTAACGGCCAAACGGAAATTTAAAAAAATCTTACAGATCGTTGATCAGTGCCAAAACAGCCTCCACAAACATACCAAGCTATTAAATGCCTGTTAGTGCTCCTGATCTACACAAAAAAACCCCCGTGGTAATGCACTGCACAGTACACTGATACACAAGTTAACTTAACGTGAGTTGCAGGAGAGAGTGAGGCATCGTGCAAGGCGAGTGATCCGTGCATCGTACGTGCACTTCCGGGCGTCGTCTGAACGTCCACGTACGTCATACGCTGTTACGCTGGCCTGCCTGCGATGCCTGCTCATGAATTTTAAATATCTTCTAAATATTTTCCAATTTTTAGCAGATCACAATCATCATCGCAACTTTGAAAAATCGTAAGCCGGGCCATCGTAACTCGGGAGGAACACCTGTTTATATAAAAGGTAAAAATATAAATATGTTACATAATATATATATTATCTAAACATAAAAATGTATAACAATGTAGTCATACATGCTATAATATAATGCTATATATAAAACATATATGTAGTGAATGTGTAACAAAATAGAATAATATTTGGTAAGCATGCTGGGTGTATGAAATACTGATGGAATGGGGGAATTGTTAAACATGTAAACATTTACAAAGGCTTTATACATTAAAAGTGCATTGTGCAATGGTAGTGCAATTGTCCCAGTGTAAACAGTGCCACGTGACAGCTGTAAAGTGACTGTGGATTATTATATATGACATATTATATATTTTTATACAATGTGTAAGGTACAACTCTTAAAATTGTGATGTTTAAAAATGTTATTACAGTGTGTATGAAAATATATACACACTGACACGCACACAAAAACATGTTTTTCTTTTCACCCTTCTGGTCTGACAGTATTTACTTACGCTTCTCATGCTAATGCACGTTCAAACGTTGCTTTAATTATTTTCGTAAAAAGTGTTTTTCTCTTCACCCTTCCGCTCTGACTCACGGTCCTCCAAACCCTCATCCGTCCTGTCAGCACACTTCCATTAAAACCCGGCCCTCGGATTCTCCGAGTGCTTTCAGCGCTCCTACATGAAATTCCTTCAGCCGAAGGCTCAGATGGCTTTATTTCAAGCCGGATATTGTGCCGTGTGTAGCTCCACAGAGCTCCACTGAAATACAGAAATCTGTGGAGCTCCTGGCTGTTTATCTGCTTATTTCCTTACTTTCTATGCATCTATTTTTATGTTTTCATTAACGTGGTAATTAATTACGCAACAGACAGCAATAGTCTTGAGGTTTGAAAAGATATCAACGCTTTATATGAAGCTTCCTTTCACAGCCGTTAATAATTCCAAACTCTACGTGAAACGATGCGTGGTTCTTTTTTCATGATTGCATTCTGGCCCACTGGACAGTCTTTATTATTGTTGTCTGTCGTTCTTACCAAACACGGGTTAGACTGCTTTCTTTAGATCTTATCCATGAGCCCCTCCATCAGAGTGTACTCAGGAAATAGGAAATTAGCCGGGCCACTAATCTAAGTGTACGGCGAGCCGTGAGGGCGGCGTAATGACAGAGCGAACGTTCCTCCGACGCTTATGTGGAGATGGAGTTCTTTTTCCATTAGGACACACAGCTGGGGTCCACCTTACACAGTTATAAGCAGTCGTCCGGTCACCATCGTGTCTTTTGTTCTTACTCTTGAATACAAGAAAACGCAGTTTGCCATGTTACCAAGAAAGTGCGAAAGGCTAAATAAATGAAATACGTTTAAATCCTTAAAAAATACAGCACAGAATAAACAAATGCCAACGAGTTTCCTTTCCAGATGTTCCTCCTCTGTATTGTGTTGAGACCTTCCCAAAGTATTACAGAATTATTATAGAAATAAAATTTAACCTTTTTTTAAAAACTTACTATAGACATCTTTAATTGGTTAAAACTCTTTAAAATCGCGATGTTAAAATTTTTATCAGCCTGGCGCAATTCTGGTACTACTGTGGCTTAAATTTCTTCAGCTGATGCTAGCAAACATTCTAGAGCGTAAAGTCAGCTAGCTTGCTAGCAAACTTAGCTGGCTGTATGTACACAATAATGTGGTGAATCGAATTCTAGCCATAGGTGCAGTATAACCAAATTATTGCAGGTATTTCACACAGTAGAAGAGCTTACCAGATAGACACTACTGCAGAGGTAATGTTGTTGTTAGCATGCTAACACTACTAAATTGTTTTTAGGGATCAGCTAATCGGATTTTATGCTACATAAAGCCAGAAAAGTGACTCTTAGCGCTGACTGTTTACCATGTGAGCCTTTGACTCCACACATGACCATGAACCCACACATCCCTTTATCTTTAAATGTTATTGTGGGGTTTTGGGTTTTTTTTTTAGGCCAGGCAACATGTTAGGTTGCTAAAAAAGGAAGTACAAACCCCACAACCCCAGGACACACCCTACACCCTAAAGTCCGCTTTGATGCACTGATACACTCTAGAGTCACATTTATAGGCATTTCAGGTAAACACACACACACACACACGCACGCACGCACGCACACACACACACACACACACACACACACACACACACACACACACA
>JAQMCW010000019.1:3008751-3020481 GCA_030068335.1 Chrysichthys cranchii
ACACACACACACACCAACCCCCACCCCCCCAATTCAGTGCATTAGTGCATTAACACAGGTCTGCTGTCTGTCTGTTCCAAAGCCTGTGCTTAATGGGGGAAAAAACAACACAAACTAGAGGTATGCACGGTTCACTTCACACTCACACTTTAGATCCCCAGTACAGGGAGAGCTTAGTGGTTTTCCGTTTTTAATTATTCATCTATTGAGATGTACTTGAGAGCACAGAGCTGTTGTTCTCCAACAGCAAAATGAACACAACATACTAGCATTACTTATTTACAGAAAGACTCGGACCACTGCAAGGATGGGAAAACTGAGATGATCAAATTATGGACAGGGAAAATGAAAAACAGGCTTATAGCTCCGGTTCCCTTCTCAAACACATGTAAGAAAAAAAGATGTGCCACTAATCATTCTGTAAAGTTCTCTCAGATACACGTCGTCCAACTGAAATAAATATAGTAGCTCTTCAAATGTGTAACAGTTAATATGTCACTTAGTCCAAGAGTCGTGAGGTTTGTCTTGTTTGGCAGCTACACGGTTGACTCTTTGGGACCTTTGGGTCCTTCCCTTGCTGCGTTCTTACAGCCATAAAGCCATTTTATCACACGGGCATTCCTCTCGATGATGGACACGGCCGAGGGTACCTGCTCGGCCAATTCTTCCTGGAAGAGGCCTTCTCCTGAGTGGCGAGAAAACTCACTGGGCTCAGAGCCACCTTCCAGTCCCCCAACACTCCTCAGAACCAGTGAGAGAGTGTCAATTGAGCTGGCGCCTGATGGGAAGTTTTCAGGCCCAAGCCGATCCACTAAGTCCCAGTCAAGGCCACAGAAGTCAAAGAACCGCTCCTGTTCCGACAATGCCAGTGATGAGCAAAGTCGAAGGTCCGATTTAGAGCGCCGGAGTGGCATCACTGGCTTCCAAGGGTCCATATCATTTGTGTTCGCATTCTCCAAGCTATTTCTCAGGGAATTTGTCGTTCCAAAGGAAATACAAGGCTCCTGAAAACTGCTATTGCCATTGTTTGACTCAGTCCTACTGGAGCGCCTTGTCCCGGTCCCACCATCTACTGTGTCCCGGTCAACAGACCATGACATGCGTGAGTCTCCATCCCGTGATGAAGACTTCTCCTCACTGATTGTCAACTTATCGTCATTCCTGCTGTTCTTCTCTCGCACAGAACCTTGGAAGAGCCGGCGTACAAAGCTGTAGCCCTTCGTCTCGGCACTCGTGTTCCCATCGCCATTTCCCATTGGACTCTTGCACTCTTTCTTCTGCCTATAGATCACCAGGGAGTCAGGCCGCAACATACGCTTCCCGATGCTCCGTCTCAACATGGGGGCACTGTGCGGCGCCACCAACGGGGTGACGTTTGGGCTCCTTGGAGTTGGCAGAGGTGCCCTACTGGAGTTGTTTTGATTTTGCTTTTCTACAACAAGATACAGAGCTCTGAGGTTCTCCTTCCTGGAATCGTCCTCATTGTTGTTGCGGGCTGAGAGAGGGCATGGACTGAGTGGTGGGCGTCGAGGCAGGACAGGTGTCGAGGGCGTTGGTGCAGTGAAGTTGCGGCGTGATGGGGGTGGAGGGGTCGCACAAGGAATTAACACAGGTTCTTGCTTGGTGTTGATCACCTGCTGGGTTTTGACATATTTGGCCTTGTCTGCCTCCAACCGCTCCACAGCACTAACAGAGTGACCCCGATTTCCACTGTCTATCTGTCTGCGTAGGTAATCTGGGCCCTTGTTAAGAAGGCGCAGGGGTGAGGGCGAGCCAACTGGTGTTAAGGGCTTCATCATTTACCTCCCCACTGGAAAAAAACAAAAAACATCCAAACAGAAGCCCCCAGTGCCAGGGTCCCTATGAGATGGTTACTTTTTTTGATCACAGATTAGGGACTCGGGAGTAGAACAGTCCCTTGTAAGAATTTCTGTCCAGGTTCCAACTGGGCACCAGAATTTCTACATGTAAATATCAAGGATATCCATGCGATCCAGGTTTAAGCAGCTTTTGCTATAGTTAGTCTCTAGACTGGACACTTTTGGAACAAGAACAAATTGATCTATATGCAGTATTTATATAGCAACTCAATGGGAAGGGCCAGCGCAAATTCTTTTTCCTCTTTCCAAATGCAATCCCAAATGAGACGTTCCCCTTACCACAGAGAAGCAGAAATAGCAGTCTCAATATGCCTTTAACTCCAAATATGCCTTTTCTTTCTTCTCCCCTCCACCAGTCCTCTCTTTTAGAGTCCTCCAACCTTCAGAGTGTTTACTTTTGAGAAGGTCATCAAGAGGAAGAAACACAATGCACTTGGGTGTTTGCTTTTTGATAGCTCTCTTGGCTTCTTTTTTGCGTTGAGACTTTTGTCCTCCAGAGTCAGGCTCGCTGTGACTGGCACTGGGACACTTGGATGGATGGATGTGTTCCCTCTTTTCCTTTTAAACGAAGCTGGAACCCTGTGAAAACAAAAGGTAGAAAGCAGGAGACTGGTCAGATGATGAAACTTTTTTTCAGCAAGTTTGGCATTGAATCAGATCCCTGTAGTTTTCTGTGTGCTTTGGCAGACAGAAAGACATATCCAGACCATGCACTGATCCCAGAGCTTCACATCTTCACATCTGAATGAATCCTGTTCACGATTTAAACAACTCTTGAGTGCTTTGCTCATATATAATGCATGAGCCGGTGAGGATTTCACAGAGACTAGAGCTCATAAATCTAATGCACAACCACTATGCGTGTAATTACTGATGAGTCTAAGATAATTACATATTTTTGTGCAGAAACAATCATGCTGAACTCCAGACACAGAATTTATACAATGTGCATCCTGTTCTATTTAGATCCCAGACACAACAGGATAAATCTCAGCTTATTAAAGAAAAAAAAATGTATATACAAAATATACCCCCAAAAAAAACCAAAAAAAAACCCAACAACATGTGACTAGCATGTGTCTACACTCATATCTACTCTCATATCTCAACCTTTCTCAAGTGGAATTACTTCAGACTCGGGGCCTGTCTGATGAGGTGCCAATGTCAAAAGACATAATTCAAAACACGACATATCAAAGTGCTACTTTAGTGTATCCTCTTCTGTCATATGGCGAATTCTTACAACAACAACATAAAAAAAACAATATATAGCCTGCTGGGCTGGAAAGAACTGGCTGACCCAGTAAAAGTTACGAGTGCGGAAATGATCTGACTTCCCAGCTCTGTTGTTTGAAGGGCTCGTAGTAAAACAATGTGTATACCGCACAGTCAGCGTTGTCCTGCCACTAAAATTCAGACCTTCCTTTGTTGGAAAAAATCTACTTATCACTAAAATATTGCAGGAGCAACACCAGTCATTAAAAAAAAAAAAACTGGGGCCTTTTGCACTTAGTTTTTGACTGTCTAGATTTCATATTGTACACCTTGCTCCGACGAGTAAGTACACCAGGCCCTCATTCCCAAAGCCTCCTCCACAGCCTCCTGCCATAAATCAGCTCAAAGCCAGGACTGCGCTGTTCCCAGATGTCAGGGAGGTTGGGAAAGCAGCTATTGTTTGGGAAAGAATTCAGAACAGGTGTGGAACAAAAACAGGAATCTAGACCAAGACAGGGGGAGATATGGAGGAGAAGTTACCAGGCTAGTTGAGCACTGTACCACTTTATCACACACTCCTCCGGTGTCCATTATACGATTTTAATCTGTACGCAGAGTCCACGGGTCTTTTCATTCTCTTCCATGTTTGCTATCTTACAACTGCAACAGGGTTCTCGAACACATTTAACTTTTAAAGCTAGCAGTGAAAAAAGGTTCATTTAAAAACCATCTTGCTAATATATGCATTACTCTGATGTCACTGGTTTTTCCAAAGTCACACTGCGGTTATTTAGGTGCTAGAACACATACGCCTTTTATAGTGTAACAGTGGGTCGAATTAAAACACAACTTCGGCATTTACTAGATCTACAAGATAAGTGTGACACTGCTCTGTTGAACACTTGTGCTAACACTACTCAGGAAGCAGATCATGTCAGAAAAAGGAAGGTAGCCCAATTTGTAGGTATTGGGCACTAGTACGTGATTAGCCAAATAAGAGCTTTTTAAGCTGAAACAAATGGACATATCAGTTGCTAAAATAAAGTTCTGGGCAAAAAAAAGTGTGACCACATTTGTACCTTGCTAGCAAGTGCCTGCTAGCCTTTATTCATTATTAGCACTTTGACTCCTGAAGGTTAAGTATTCTTTTAACACACTAATGAAACAAATTAAGGTTGTTCCCCTTTCCCTGTGATCTTGCCTCTGAGACCAAGAACATCTGGGGAACACCAACAAGCCCTTTGTTTTACTCAGCCAGGTACTGGTTCTCTCTCTGGGGCTTGTAATTAACCCCCAATGCTCCAGTTCCTTCTCATCTCTCATGGTTTTCATGCCTGTGTTTCCATCTTTCCAACCGGATCCTGAGGAGAAAGAAGCCTGGACGCCTGCAGGGAAGTCTGGACAAGGCAATGCACGTGCTTAAAAAGAAACCAGATGTGCAGTGTCATGCTGTACCAGGCTTGCAGACCAATCTGGGAACCATCATGCACATAAGAAACAAGATTTTGACCAAGAAGTCAGAGGCACGACAAGGTCCTTTACAAATCCTGAACAGTTTAACAAATTACCAGACCCTCTACCTGACCACTCTCTTGGCCACTAACTTTAGAATACCAAGTTTTGCTAATCAATCTTATCTAAATCCGAAGCAAGACAAGAGTACGGTATATACCTTATACCTTGGCCTAGGTTTGTCCGACCAACTGAAGTTGTAGAAGTGGTGAATGTCTTCGATGTGTCTTCTTTGCTCTCTCAGAAACATCTGCGCCCTCAAACCCTTTGGCTTGGATTTATATTCAGACAGTGTATGACAGTGACCCATTACCATGATTAGATTAGTGATACGCTAACCTCCCCATAGTTTAGAGTCTCCAGTTACATCCACCCAATATTGTACTGATCAGGTGATGCAATCAATTAAATCACCCATGAATAGTCTAAAATGAATGTGTGCTTTACTGAGGTGTTAATGGGCAACATAAGTCATGCCAATCCTGAATTCTAGAAAAAGATCCAGGGCAAAGCAAGTAAAAACAACCCTTGAAACCCAGACGGTCCTGCATTATTGATAAGTCTATACAATAGACTCTTCTGGCCCTCGAGATAAGGGAGGAACCTGGGTGCTGTGCCTCATTAGGACAAAGTAAAAGAACCGAACATGATAATAAATGTCAGGCCGTGGAAACGTTCCTCTCAAGACAAAGCCAGGGGTGGCCTAAAACCTCCACACTATTGTGTACCATTAAGCTATTGATATATGGAAGTTTGGATCATGGAAAGGTCATGGAGCTCTTTAAATGCCCCTCAACCCCCCACCCTTTAAACAGAGTCCACTTAAGTGACTGCATGCACCTTTGCTTTTGTTATTCAGCAATGACTAATGCTCAGAAGAGCTATAGGGGGGGCAGCTAAGGCAGACACCGGGGAGAAAGTGTTTAATGGGGGCAGTTCTGGGTCCAGCACTGGGCACTGAGCCGCTTTTTAAGCTGCATTATTCCAAGTGTGAAGTGCCTTAACCTAGTCGGCCTCGGACAAAAGGCCACGTCTGAGTCATCGACACAGTGCTCGTGCAATTTTGCGTGGCTGATGAACGCCAAACACAGGCTCTTGTGAACGAATAAATCATGTGACTGGGACCTGTAATCTTATCAATCTTGTGCACCCAAGGGAAAAAAAAACCTATTCAGATAAGGAATCTACATATTGGAACTGCCAGATACAATCCATTTTATCAACAGTATGACGTTTCGTTTTGACACTGCCTGAGTGCTTTGGCCCATTACTTCACACTTATTGCTAACGCACAATATGTCACGTAGATACCGTACTTCATAAATACTTATAGAGGCGCCACAGGAAACTCAGCCAAAGCATATTCTAACAGTGCTTTTACAAAACACTAATGTTCTCTTCTCTCCTTATTCCATTAACCACACCATAAAGCATGCTGAGCTCAGATTTTTAAAGTTACACATGCCTGAAGAAGGTTCCATCATTTTTACCAGTTTAACAGCACATAAACGTCAGCGGTACCCTTAATCCAGATACGTGGGATTCAAGGTACACCTGTGAGCCTTGGTAAGCCCAAGGTGAATGGTAAGCCCTCCACCTACTGCCTCGTGAGTGATGAGTAAAATACTAAAGCTTCAGAAATCAAATTTAGGCATGATACTGGACTCTGTTGCATGAATAGAGAAGGTCTGGTCTACAGGTTCTCGTTCTAATGGGCAATGTGTGAACATTCTTCGTTCAGCTCATGATGGACTTGTTAATTAGCTATTGATGGTCAAATCAAATGGGTTATCACAAGGAAAACACTTTAAAAGAGTTTACAACACCCTCTGACTCAGTCACGGAGATTGTTGTTGTTGCTAATTTGGTAAGAACTCTCCTTCTGCAAAACTTCATTAATTCATTCAGCAAATTGCTTTATCCTGGTCAGGGTCACAGCATATCTGGAGTTTATCCCAAGGACACCAGGCGTGAGGCAGGGACACACCCTGGATGAGACACCAGAACATCATTCATTTATTCCGATCCTTAAGCTTTGACCACAAAGACTATTACAGACAGGCTGTTTTACTAACAGCCAAAAAAATAATGAAGTGAAGAACCTACATTTGAAAATAAGGTAAGTCTAGCAACAAGGTGTTGTCTACCTCTACCAACTTTCTAAGATGAAAACAACCACACTTCATATTCGAAAGTATTACGTATCCTGTTCAAAATTATCGACTTTAAAAAGTGTGTGTGTGTGTGTGTGTGTGTGTGTGTGTGTGTGTGTTTTTCAGAGATTACCATACTCGCCAGCGTTTGCACAAATAAAAGCTATGCATTGGTGTATGTCACAATGGGTCTCAAATAATCTCAGGTTAGTATTAAGTACCCAGATTATAGGATCAGTGCTAGATCTCCAGGAGGACTGTACCAAATCTTAGGTCAAGTGTCAATTATTAAGATGAATCACTAACGTGTTCCAGCCTGGTGAGCACTGGATTTGTAGAAATGTTGTTTGCGAAATGTTAAGTTTAAGCAAATATAGCTCCATTAAATGTCCAAATCTAATGAATGTCCAATCTGGAGGTACTTTTATATTACATAAGTTTAAGAATCAGTCTCTTTAATAGGTCCTAAAATGACATGCTGGTGCTTGAGTACACCTTGACTTTATGTCATGGTTTGACTACATCTAAATACTGGGGTTTAAACCGCATCAGGATTTACAGCATTTGGTGTGTCCATTGGTGGATATCCACAAAAACAAACAACAGCTGCTTTCCACATATCTCCTAGAGATAGGCGTGTTCCTTAAACACTGCAAGGCCAAACACATCTCACTTTTCCCACCTCTCACTTCTCGACTGATAACACGTCACAGACGTCTCTCAGAAAGCAGCCAAAAGCCATGAGGCATTTTCACAGTGTTCACAAACTGTTAGTATGATGTGTCAACCACGCGTTAAGGTCGCAGCAGTGCAACCCAAGTGTTAAATTAACAGCAAGGGAGCAAACAAGTGCTACTTCTGGGTAGGTGGGAGGTCAGAGATGGCGGTACTGCCTCTACTACAGTCAAGACACATCTCACTATGAACACATATCATCTTGTATCTGCATGCAACTACATCTGTAACTTCTCTTTAACCTTAATTAAGTCTAAGTATGAGATTATTTGCTGCCATCCTCTTATCTTTTTACTTTTTTACTTTTGCTTTCCAGATAAGTATCTTTGCAACAACAAGCATTATTAGCCATCATTAGCCATCGCATCTGCATGCACTGGAAACTGGAGCATGTTTGATCGTGTTTGTTTCCATCCCCTCTGCCCTACTTAGTGATTTTCTCTTTAAGGCAAATGCAATATGGTGCAATCTGTCCGCACGCATTACATTTGGACTACTGACTGGAGTTATTTCAGGGTAGCAGATCTGGGTGTGCTGCATGCTGTAGCTTAGATACTCACTGTAGACACTGTGGCAACAATTACTCATCTTTTTCCCACCCTGTATTGAACAGTCTCTGAAGACTCAAAGGACCTTTTCACACCTGGCAGTAAAGAAGACCAAGCACCCACCAATTAGCACGGGGCCATTAGCATAATGATGAAAATATCACAGCTATTTTCTTTTCATTGGGCTGTGTTTGTGTTTCTGGTTGGACTCCTTCCCAGCAAACAGGACGGGTTCGACTAATGTCAGCTTATGGTTCTCCTACAGTTAGCTTTAGATAAACTTTCTGCCAATGTTTAGAGAATGTTCTCCCTAAGCTAATGTCAGGGGAACATTAATACAACCAAACGGGAACATTCTCCAAAGGTTGTCCAAAGGTTCCTATATTACAAACATTTGGAAAACATTAGGAGAACCCTCCATAAACATGGACATGCAACCAAAAACTGACATTATATTTACTCTTCACAAACTTTCCTGACAAATCCCAGGACAACCAAACAAACCTTCATGGAATGTTCCTGTAACCAAAAAACAAAAGAGAGACAACGTTCCTGGAATGTTCTGAGAACCTAAAATTGTTTAGATGAGATTTTAATTATGGCTCATTTTTTAAATACTTTATGTACTATGAGGTTTTCGTTGACACAAAGCGGTGAATTTGTGGTTTGGCTCCCATGGATTTGACCCCCCAGTTGATGATGGCTGCCATTATGCCCTTGAGCAATGCACTTTCCCCCCAACTTGCTTTAGGCTGAGTGTCTCTGTGGACTGGTTAATGTAAGTTTCTTTGAGGACATGCGATTATGAGCTTAATTCCCACTAGAGACGCTTGGCCGTAATAAAGAGCCACTCTTATGCATGCTTGCCCAAGCGTCTTTTCTTCTTCTATTCAATTCAATTCTATTCAAATACTTTATTGTTCACTTTATTGTTGAAATAACACCAAGATAACGTCAGAGCACCTCCCAGGCATTGCACAGCCATTTATACATATATGTACACCACTATATACATACTGTATATACACCATATTCTTCTTATGTTTTTGCTGCAGATCCTCAGCTGAACCTGCTGCCTCTCCAAATTCATTAGCCGCTAATCAAGATATGAGTCATAAATGGATCTCAAGTGCTACTGAAATAGGGTTCGTCCTCCCTTTCTACCTCCTCCCATCCATTTCAAGGAAAGGACTGTCAATTTCCAGGGCTGACAGAGACAAAGACTTGTCACGTGGGACATTCAGATCGTCTTTTGACTCTGATCAAAAGTGACAGCTCTGTGGCATTAAGTCGTGCTCACATGGACGATAAAGAGAACGTGACAGCATGTATGAGCTACCTTCCGGGCTGCGACTTAACCACTGGGGAATGTAGTGCATTGATTATTTATAATAAGGATAGTTAGTTAATAAATTATGAGCTTTCTATGTTAAGGATGCTGGGAAGGAGAAGAAATTCAATTCAAGAGAAACATTTGTAGGCACCTCACGACCTGATTTCAAGTCACTGTAAGTTAATGTATCAATAATATATATTTTTACCACACCATATCCTTCTCCCCCCATGGAGAACAAAGACCCACTGTCTTCTTTTCCATGTTTTTACTTTCGCTCATTATTTCATGTACACTAGTTCACGTATAAAGCTGTGTACCCACCCCTACCATAACAAAACCCCCCAACCCCCCCCCCATCTCCAATCCCCAAAAAGAGACCTACATATACATATTCCTCCGAACCCACCTACAGCAGACCAACCAAAAACAAACATGAAGACAGACAAATAAACATACCCAGCCAGACAAAGCAACCAAACAACATACATACATAAATAACATTAAAAAAAACCCAATCTATCCATACAATTTAGATTGACTACACCACAGCGTGGCTTAGTAGTTACCACCGTCACCTCACACCAAGAAGGTCCTGGGTTCAATCCCTGGGTTCGACCTGGCCACTTTAAAAAAAGTCTGGAGTTTGCATGTTCTCCCCGTGTTCATGTGGGTTTCCTCCGGGTACTCCGGTTTCCTCCCACAGTCCAAAGACATGCACAGAGAGGATTAGGCTAATTAGCTTCTCTAAATTGCCCGTAGGTATGAATGTGAGTGTGAATGATTGTCTGTCTCTGTGTGTTGCCCTGCCTTGGATTGGAGACCTGCCCAGGGTGTACCCCGCCTCTCGGGATTGGCTCAAGCTTCACCCCCGCGACCCTGAACAGGATTAAGCGGCAGAAGATGAATAAACTCCACAGCGCTGTTGAATCCGTTCTGGTTAGGCGACGTTAATTCATTTTCTATAACAGCTGTTCTGCTTGTGGTTCTGGCTACAAACCATAGGTTTACCTCGACGCGTTTATTTCAATGCGATAACGTTTCTTTAGTAAACACATACACAGGGACTTGTGTGGTGGACGTGTGACAGAACTGGGTTTAAAAAATAGCGATTTTGATGTTGAGGACACATATGTGATATGTTTTGGAAGATGTTTTCAGTCTCAGCGCTTTTTGAACCAGTCAGAGCGAAAGCTGTTGCTCATCACAGGGCTCTTATTCACAAAATACTCATGCCGCACATCCTTTCTACACACTTGGTAGGCCTCCTGCTGGACTCGGATCTTCTACACCTGTACACCGTATTGATTTAAAGTCCCGCTAGGTTGATGTCACAACTTGAGGTATTTTTTCTTTTTACCCTAATCTGTTTTTTTTTTTTTTTTTTACAGTTCTGTGCAAACAGCTGTCTCAGGTGTGAAGACACACACCACATCTCTCCCAGACCCCTTTAACTTTTACCTATAGAGCTGGAAGGAGCTGATGTCATTAGGAAAAGCCCAGAACCCTTACCCTCTAATTAGAAACAGGTGTAAGTGGGGGGCTTTATGACAGGCCCATGGTTGCAGACGTTGTCCGTACAAATACAGAGCAGACCCGTTGCGGGAAATGACTGTTTACAAGATCGAGCCTGTCGTGAAAAAAGCACGGCTAAGTGAAGAGGGACGCGTCCGTTTCTAAAAGTTCATGAGAGAGAGAAAAAAACACGAAAGAAAAACAAGAACAGCTGGTGCTCTGTGTGCTTCGGGCGTAAAAAATGTTTGCGGGCTCTGAGTTTTCCTTGTAGTCCAGACTGATGTGGTCAGTGGTCAGGTCTAGTGGGAGAGATACGGCGAGAGTTAAAGACAGGTGCTGAGCGCTTTCCAAGAGCTAGGGGACGGGGAGAACGCGCGGACACGTGGCTTAGCATTCGAAAGTTAGGTCACCTCGGGCCTTGTGACATTCTATGGGGAGTCATGCAGGCTTTGCTAGAAGTGATCAAACTTCCTGAGAAAAATGCTAATGTGGCTCATGAAGAATGCAAACGTATTGTGTTGCAGAAGGTCAGCTCGGGCCTTGTGACAGTTTGGGAGCATGTAGTAACTTATATTCCCACAGTTCTTCTCCACTAGGCGTACTGCCATCATCACAATACAGTGATACCTTGACATATGACATTATGTCAAAAGTGTCATAAGCCAAATCGAATTTCCCCATTAAAATGAATGGAATTACTAATAATTCGCTCCAAACCTCCAAAAAAACACACCAATTTCTTTTGTTACGTGTTTTTAAATGAGAGAAATGTCCTATATAAATAACAAATAATGTATAAAACAATAATAAAACATAATAAAAGTGAATGTAAAGAAATA
>JAQMCW010000019.1:3082271-3095604 GCA_030068335.1 Chrysichthys cranchii
ACACACACACACACACACACACACACACACACACACACACACACACACACACACACACACACACACACTTTCATTATGCCCTTTTCACTTTATCTCAATACGACTGTGCCATGTCATTTAAATTATCCTTATAATATCTAATCTTCCCCTCATTTATTAAAAATATGGAAAAAACACATGGAGAAAAGTTGCTTTTTTGATAGATATTTATAAATCCAATCATTTTTCAGTGGATGGAAGGAGTTACAGTATGTGGAGACTTGACATTCGAATGCTGACCTAAAGTCCTTCTGGTGAAGTCTTTGCAAGTCGGCGGCCATCTTGGCAACACTCCCAGGCGATTATTTTCGGTCATACAACACCGGGCTTCTATCTGCTTGAATGGAGAGAGACCCATGCACCAGACACAGATTGACAAGATGTCAGTCTGTCAAAAAAGGAGTAAATAACGTGTGACCTTTGGCTCAAATAACACAAAAACATGCTGCAACGAAGCAAGTCCATTCCTCCGTTACTAACAGTGCAAAGTGTTCTATAGCTGACGGCAATAAGACGAAAAAAAAAAATGATTTGATAATAAAATATGAGTGAGAGTCTAAAAGTAAAGGCAATTTTAAATTAAATTACGTGATAATCCAGAGAGTAAATGACAAAGCACGGAGTCGAGACAATCATCTTCTCCAGTGAAGAAGAAAGTCAAAAGTCAGCGCTCCCCAAAGAAAATCATGGTGACGTTCTTTTGGGACATGAAGGTTCCTATTCTAGAGCATTTCCAAGCGCATGGACAAACAGCGAACAGTGTAAATTCCTGTGCATTGCTGCGAAATGAACTTAAGCCTGCAATTCCCAGCAAAAGAAGAAGAATGCTGTCCAAAACAGTCTCGGTGCACCAAGACAATGCACGTCCTCGTACAGCAGCAGAGACAGTAGAGACAGTGCAACGGCTCGGGATCCAACGTCTTCCACATCTTCCTTACAGCCCGGATCTGGTGCCGAGCCATTATCACATCTTAGGTTCACTGAAGGAAGCGCTGGCCTGGCTTCGGGAGCAGCTGAAAAACTTCTTCTCTGCAGGAAGCCAGAAGCTAGATGAACGATATGACAAATGCGCCGTCTTGCATGGGGACTATGTGGAAAAGTGATAGGTTCAGTTTCTCACAATTACTTCTATTAAAGCCATTAAATGTATTTTGGATTTACTTTTTGATTCTCCCTCGTATCATGCTGAATTTAAGAAAAGAAACTAATTTGCTAGGAGTTTCTTAGCTAGCCTATTTACTGTGAAACATATTTCATGTATACAGGTAGTCCTCAAGTTACGATGGAGATGCCTTCCACCACACCCATCGTAAGTTGAAAATATCATATGTCGAACCACTGTGTTGAACCACTTAGCCCAGCTTAGGTATCTCAGGCTAGCTTAGCCCAGCTTAGCCAAGCTTAGCCTAGCCTACCCAGGAGTCTTTTCCTGTAGGAGACCACACACACTCACTAAAGACTTCATTTAAATCACAATTCTATCAAAAGAAAGAGTTTGTCAGAGAGCCCCGCAACTGGTGGAGGCAGCAGCACTGTGTCTCTGAACTCCGTCTAGCCTCGACACCCCGCTACACAAATACTGAGCTCCGGCTACAGACAGCTGTTCCATTAATAATCCCAAAAAAACCCGTGGTAATGCACTGTACAGTACACCGCGATATGATTTGCGGGAGAGAGTGAAGGATTGTGCAAGGCGAGTGATCCGGGCATCGTCCGCGGACCTCCGGGCGCCAATTGATCATCCACGTACGTCATACGCTGTTACGCTGGCCTGCCTGCGATGCTTGCCCGTGAATTTTAAGTATTTTCTAAATATTTTACAGTTTTTAGCGGATCACAATTGTCATCGTAACTTCGAAAAATCGTAAGTCGGGTCATCGTAACTCGGGGAACACCTGTATTAAAAATGCCATCAAGAATCATATGATATGATATTTTTGTCACATCGCCCACACTCGTGGACAGGAGTTTTCAGCTAACATCTTAACCAACAACGTGATTGACTTGTCTTACATAAGGGTAGGGGCTTGTGTAATTCGGCCGCCATGTTCTGTGTTACATGCTGCCACATTTATATTTTAAACTCACGTATTTGCTTATACCGCCAATCAGTAATTATAGAATTACAGAGAATTTTTTGGCTTATAAAGGTGAGCAAGTGCTGAGCATTTGAGGATTAAAATGTCCTGCTCATGCACCCTGTGGTGGCATTTAGACAGTACTGGAATTGGAAATCACAACCTTTCGGTCACTGAGTGTGAGCTCCTGGTGTGCCTGATCACGAAACAACGGAGTGTGGAGTGGTTTGTAAAGGTTTGCATTCATTGTCCCGCGACACACACACACAAACACAGTGGACTGACAGATAAATGAGAGCAATATCATCTCGCTTTGATGGTTCGCTCGGTGCCAGTTGTGATAGCTATTCACTCTGCATTAACCACACACTTTAGGTCTATTACCTATTTAAGATCCTTTCCAAAAACAAGTCTCTATTGTTTCATTGAGCTTTGCTTTGATTACCTTATATTATTACAATTGCTGAAAGGTTCTTGGGCCACATCCAACAATTTCCAGAGCGCCACTGTCGGATCTTAACCCTCAGCTGCTCAGATCTGGGCTTGGATCCTGTCCTGACTCGCTTGTAAATGCGTGAACCAAATGAATCCATTTAAATGGAGGAAGATCTTGCTTCAGGCGGTCCGCATCAAGTAAAATCACACTGATGGTAAAAATGATGGTATAGCGAGTTTGAGAACAGCTTTATAGAACATGAGTCAAATCAGAATCAATTGAAGCGAGAATATTAAGTAATAAATACAGATACGCGGTGAAGAACAACAATACTAACGTCTAGCAAAACCTATGCTGCTTGCATTATTAAGCAAATATGTCTTACGGTTTTCATGCTGAGTGTGTCAGTACCTCTCTAGTTTCTGGATTTTAATGAGAAAGGTGCAGAGTGTGAAGCCTCATAGGACATAAACATGTGTTAGATAATGATCAGACCACACTGATTAGGTGGAAATCATCTTTCCCTCCAGATGACCTGAAACTAGAATGGGAGGTAAACGTGTAGAGTGTTTCCTCCTTTCTAATCTTTTAATATTTTAATTAAGACATGCACATACACTCTGAGCGTCAATAGCCAAGGATGGAGAATACAGTGGACCCTCGTCTCACGAATTTAATTCATTCCGGGACTCTTCGCAACCCGATTTGTTCGCGACCCGAATCAATTTCTCCCATTGAAATGAATGTAAATACAATGAATGCGTTTCAGCCCTCAAAACATGTTTTTAAAGTGTATTATGGGTTTATGTGTGGCACTAAAACATAGAATAAAATTAAAATAACCTTAACTATAGAAAAGGGGAGGCAGCGTGGCTAAGCGGTTAGCACTGCTGCCTCACAGCAAGAAGGTCCTGGGTTCGAGCACTGGGTTCAACACGGGTGCCTTTCTGTGTGGAGTTTACATTGTCTCCCCGTGTCCGCGTGGGTTTCCTCCCACAGTCCAAAGACATGCACATTAGGTGGACTGGCTACCCTAAATTGCCCGTAGGTGTGAGTGTGCCAACGACAGACTGAGCGACACGTCGTTTGGGGTATTCCATGGTCGAAGACAGCAGACCCCGCACGGTGCGGGACTAACGCTAGGATGAAGAAGAACCTTATTTATAGAAAAATAAAACTAAATGAAATAAACAAGTGATTTTAATGCACGCTACCTTTGCGGTGGATATTTAGTTGCTGACAGAAGTGGACGGTGGCGGAGGGATATGGTGGTGGAGGAATATGGAGGTAGTTGTTTTTTTCTTTATTTCAACTGTTATACGCTTAGGCTTCTTACTCTCACTATCATTCCACTTTTCACTTTCTTGGGACCCATAATGAAGGCTTATAGTGCAGGAGTGCATAGAAACACAATGAAAAAATGTGCTGACCACATTCACACCAAGAGTACTTGACCAGAACTGAAGGTTTGTACCACGAAGCGTGGGTTGGCTGTATGTGTACATCAGTACGTCAATCGAGGCTTAGTTCATCGGTCGGTACAAAATCTGCTCGAGAATTTAGCTCGTACGTCGATTTGATCGCCATCCAATGCATTCGCGAGCTGAGGGTCCACTGTACTTGAGTAACTGTACATCGTTACTATACTTAACCTGGGAAGACCCAGACCACCTTATAATAGGAAAATTATCTCAATTGTCTAAAATGATTATACAGAGTCAGTGAACACAAAAACAGGTGTTTTTTTTATTATTAACTGACTTTCCGACTGAATGTTATGTAATGATCCTTATGAGAGCTCCTGGGATGTCCATCAACCAGTGAGTGAAATAAAAGTTAGGGTCAGATATGACCCCTGGGGTTCTACAGGGTTAAATTTAATTCTTATCCTACTCTTACATGTTTTTAAGTACTTAAAAACTTTTCAGCCAAAGACTGTATTCTACAGCAGTGTTTTTCAACCTGTGTGCCGCGGCACACTAGAGGTCGTCAGGTGTGCCGCGTGAAAATCCCCCCCACCTCCCGCGCAACATTAAACCTCGAGTTGCGTGCACTGAAAGCGCACCGAGCGCACAACGATTACGCACTCAATTTCCCAAGATTCCCTAGGCAGTACCCGGATGTGTTATCCCCCCCCCCCCAAATTGTGCCGTGGCTCAAAAAAGGTTGGGAAACACTGTTCTACAGGTCAATCGAATGGGCTCAGTTACGCATCCAGTCAGTTCAGTTTAAACCATCCAATCAGGGTCATCAGTGTTGAAATAAACTATTGCATTCTAACTAGAAATAAACTATTACATCCATGGTTAAGATGTTGGACTACTGATTGGAAGGTCGGGAGTTCGAATCCAAGCACCGCCAAGCTGCCTCTGCTGGGCCCTTGAGCAAGGCCCTTAACCCTCAGCTGCTCAGTTGTATAAATGATATAACTGTAAGTCGCTCTGGATAAGGGTGTCTACTAAATGACTGTAACGTATTAAGAATGGGGCCAATTCATCATCGCCCATGACTTTCTCAGCTTGCACAACGTGCAATAGCTAATTCAACAGCTAGCATATCTGTGTGCATTTGTATAAATCAATGCATCTTCTTTGCCTTCCTAAAAGGCATGAACTTGATTTAATATTAAAAAAAAAGCATGCTGAGGTAGGTTTTGCTAATTTGCTAATGTTCACTAAGTGGCTATATTTATCTAAGCTGACCTGTTTTCTTTGCTAATGCCAGGTCAGGTTAACATCAATACCTGTCACTAGCATAGTACGCTAGGAAACAAGTCAGATTCTAGCTAATGGTCTAGAAGATCAAATGATGTTTTCAGGCAGTGTGATGAGTTGCTTTAAAACATACAAACAAACAAAAAAAACATTAGCTATTTTACGTATAGTACAGTTGAGGACGTTTTTTGCTGTCTGCCTCGTCTTGTAACTGAGTACGATTTTGACATGTTATCAGTATCTATTCTTTAACCTACGTTTGTCCAACCATGTTCCTGGCATTCTCTTTATTTTGAGGCTATCCATGTTTGCATTATGGCTACAGAGATCGTTCACTTCAGTGGATTCCCCATGTGAATGGGATCCTTGTAAGTCCATAACAGATGATGTGTTTAGCCTTATCCAAAATCCACACACTGGGATCATTTTGAGGCTGGTTCCATAAACCAATCGTCTGTTTAGTTGCTGCATAAACACTCAAGAATGCTTATAAAAGACCAAGGTTCAGCTTAGAAAGGGCCTTTAGACTCCACTTCTGTTAATATTGTTATTGCTACCATAATTGGAAGGAAGATCAAACATGTTTGTGATATTTTGAGCTGGAAAAAAAAAAGAAAGAAAGAAGCTAAAAAGATGCCGTTAAGACATCCAGTGCTAAGCAGTAAACAGCACAAAAGATTTTTTTACCCCTAAGCACACAGTGTATTGTTATTGTTGGCACACGCCTCACATTCCATTCAAAAAGACTTGGTTTCTATTCCAAAGTTAAAGTTTGTCCCATTCAGAAGGCAGCGTAATGATTTTCTGCAAGGAAGAATTTGGAAGAATTTGAAGGCAGTCTTGTTTCTAGCGTTCTCAATAAAGCAATTCACACAATTCTGTTCTTAGATTAAAAGTCCCTTGAAAGTGGTTTCTCCAGGACAAAATTGTGATAATATTTTAAACTGTGATTAAAGCTTCTTTAGTTCTGAAAATGTAATACAAATTTGTTTTTTTTGTTTTTTTGCAGAATTGGGTGTCCTCATAACTGCTTGGTTGATATTTTTAAGGTTTAAGTTTTGGACGGGTGCGTACATTAGTAAATACAATCTCTGGCAGATAGTTGTAAAAATACAAACAAATCACTGACTATACGTACATGATGGATACAATGATGGATAACATTCATTGTTCTTATCCAGTGGTGCTATTGATTTCTTGAATCTGATTGGTCAGAAAGAGATTTTGCATCACCACTTTGTGATGGTCAGTCAGTTTTCTGTCGCAGGAAAGTCTTCAGGACAGTGGATTTCAAATGTTCTGGTTTCTCTGGAACAACTTATTAGTGAGGAAAACCTGGGGCGGCATGGTGGTGTAGTGGTTAGCACCGTCGCGTGGTTAGCACCTCATAGCGAGAAGATCCTGGGTTCAATCCTAGGGGTCGACCTGGGTGTCTTTCTGTGTGGAGTTTGCATGTTCTCCCCGTGTCTGCATGGGTTTCCTCTCACAGTCCAAAGACATGGGGATTAGGCTAATTGGTTACTCTAAATTGCCTGTAGGTATGAATGGTTGTCTGTCTCTGTGTGCCGCCCTGCAGTGGAATGGCGACCTGCCCATGGTGTAACCCCACCTCTCAGCCTCTCCAGCTACCCCCCCGCGACACTAAACAGGACTATTAAGCTACTATTAATTACTTTTGCTGTAATGTAAATAATAACAGAGTGTAACCTATTTTGTGGCATTTCCCCAACGTTAAATGTAACTATAAATGGATAAAAAGTATGACATGTTGTCCATTCATTAATAAGGAAAAGTAATTGTAGGCAAATTTCTGTGGCGTAAGATGAATACACCCACGTGTAGGGTGTGGTGCTGTAGGCAAAAAAAAAACCTTTAAGGTGTGTCAGGCTGAACCTCACCACGCCGTCATTTCTTATTTTTCTCTACCAGAAAGCCTTGTCATGCTTTATTCCTTGCTTAATTCATAACATCTTGGACCTTGGTGAATTTAGCGAAACTTTGTTTTTAATAAAAATGCATGACCTTACCTTTATATCTTACAATATACTTGGCAAGTTGGACGCATATTTTTTGGAAGGGTTGATGTTTGGAGTTTTGGAATTGGGCAAGGTTTCTTGGCCATTGGCCTGCTTTTGTCACACAAATCTGCTAATGTTTCAATAAGCAGTCTGTAAAAGAGCAATGTATTCCTCCTTCCTCATGTTCATGGGCACTCTTCCAGGTGGATAAGTGTGCAAGGTTGTGATAAACATCTCTCGTTCCAGTTAGCTTTTTTTTTCCTTTCATTTTTGCTTGTGACAGAATGTTTTAAGGCTTCAGCTGGCCTCTTAAAGGCACCAGCTGTTTTCTCCACAGGGCTGGATGATATTTCGTTGTTTTTTTTTTTTTTCTTTTAAGAGGTTTGGGCTGGACTTAAAAACGCTTTCGGAATGGCATTTTTCAAAGTGTCAGGCGTTTTTCAGATTGCCATGGGACCACACAGACTCTCACACACGTACACACACTTGGCATGTTAGTCAAGAGCATGTTTTTAATTCTCCACTCCAAAGCCTTCGCTGGGTGTTTATGAAGGTTTATACCTGTATAAGAAGTCCTTTGGAAAGGACATTCCTCAGACTTCAGCTGGCGGAGCCATGATTGGTATTCTCATTTTGCTCCACGTACTTCTGTCAGGATTAGCAGTAAATCCAGTACCGGCTACTCCTACTCCAGAAACAATGGTAAATACTTGGTAATTGGGGGTTGCTTGGTGATTTGGCGTAGTTTTATCGCTTTCAGAGAGCATGAAATGGGATTAAGCGAGTCAAGTGTGTGGGTGTGTGTGGGTGTGTGGATGTGTACTTATACCTGTGACAGAAGCTCTTGCTGATGGACATTCTCCAGGCTTCAGTTGACAGTGCCATTATGTGGCTTGTGTCTCTCGTCAGCCAAAAGAACCACAAAGCTCCATAAACTGAAGTGTGTGTGTGTGTGTGTGTGTGTGTGTGTGTGCGCCAAGAGAGCACGTCCCTGACAAGTGCAGATTGTCTTGTCCTTCTGATGTCACTCAACACAATTGTTTGTGTCTCTCTTTCACCCTGTTCCTCCATCAAAGACATGGGCATCTTGCAAATAGCCTAGCAAAGTGCAAACCATGAAAAAAAAATCCTGTCAGCGTAGATGTTTTGGCTTGTTAGGGTTACCAGAGAAAATGTTAACGAATTTAACTCAAAATCCTCTCAGAAAACCAGTCTAAGCTGTCTGGTTAGCTCATGTTAGTTAGCTTGCTACTGGTAGCAATTAAGATTATTAGCATTTCTTAACATGACTGAAAAATTCTCCTCAGAAAGGCTGTTAGGTTGAGTTATTTTAGCTAGTTTGCTAGTGTGAGCAGTGAAGATCATCAAGCTTTAGGGGTATAACTTAGAATCCTCTCAGAAATCAGGTCAGGTTAGCTTATGTTAGCTAGACTGCTAGTGTTAGCAGCAACACGTTATCAAACATGAGTGAATAAGAATCAAATCGTCCCAGAAATCCTTTGAGGTTAGTTAATATTAGCTAGTTTGGTAGGGTTAGCAGTGAAGGTTATTAACACTTTTGAATATGACTCAAATCTTCGCAGAAATTATATCACGAAATTAGAAATTTCGTAATATGACTCCAGAATCCTACCATGTTAGCTCATATTTAACTAGCCTATTGGTGTTAGCAGTGAATATTCTTAAAGAGCGTTAGCAGCTGAGATTATTAAACATTACTATGCATTAGCAGTTGAGATTTGAAATGATTAAGGATCTATCTTAAAAATTCTCTCAGAATTCCTGGCAGATTTGGCTAAAATTAGGTGACGAGCGTTAGTAATGAAGATGATTAACTTCTGTTGTGGATGACGAGCGTAATCTAAGGTGGGTTTTTAAGAGAAAAACTGATATTATAATCTTTCTATAAGGACATTTTTATGTAACGTTTATGGGGGGAGTCTTGGAAGTCAGCACTTTATAACAGTCGATAAGTTTTCTCCTCAGACTTTCTGGCTTCTCAGATACCATGACAAGCTGTCATTATATATATATATATATACAGCGTATATGTCTTACTAACATCCAGAAAAAGAAAAAATGAGGTTGATTGATGGAATGACTGCTTATTACTGTAACTTAATTGTTAAAAGGAACTAACTTGTCTTCTTGATGTTCCATAGCATTAAATTGCTCCCCGAGTTACAATGGCCCGATGTACGATTTTTCGAAATTACAATCACGATTGCAATGCGCAAAAAACTGTAAAATATTTAAAATTCATGGGCAGGCATCGCTGGCAGGCCAGCGTAACAGCATATGATATACACGGACGTTCAGACGACACCCGGAAGTATGTGGACAGTGCCCAGAAGTACGCGGATGACGCATGGATCACTCCCCTCGCACGATTCCTGACTCTCTCCCACAACTTACGGAGTTACCTTGTGTATTGGTGTGCGCGGTTATTACCACGTGCTTCAAGAGCTAATTTTAGTTCAAATCATGTCTTCTACAGGAAAAGTCTCCTGGGTAGGCTAGGCTAAGCTAGGCTGAGATACCCAATTTAGCTAAGTGGTTAAACACAGTGGACTGATATACGATATTTTCGACTTACAATGGGTGTGGCAGAATGCATCTCCATCGTAACTTGACGACTACCTGTAATTATAAATGGTGAAAAAGTATAACGTGGCATTTTTTAATCAATTCAAAAATGTACTCGTTGGCAAATCGCTGTGATAAAAGAGAAAAAAAAAACCTTGGTGCATGCTGTTATAGAAAAAAAGAAAATCCACCTCAGGGTGGGTATCACACCAACCTGGCAAGGATTATATATTTTCCTATAACGGCACATCCTGAAGCATTTAATCTCTTACATAATTCATAAATAATGAATAAATAGACTCAGACATCCATACATTTGCAATCGAAACTATGCCTTGTGGTTGTGTCTGCAGGCAAACCTTGTTAAAAAAGTATTGTGAACAATAAACACTGTCCCTTTTCAATTATTGTCCTTGGAGGTTCTTGAGTTTAATCAGGATTAGCAGGCACAAGTGACAGTAAGCAGTCTGCTCGTAATCATGGTGGCTTTGTGCTTTGGTGTGGTTTTATCACTTGGCAAGAGAGTTAGAATGGGATTAAGGCAGTCAGTGGAGTTATAGCCTCTGTGTGTGTGTGTGTGTGTGTGTGTGTGTGTGTGTGTGCACGTTACTTTCTTTGCATCACAGCTCCTCCACCGAACAGAAAATGTGGCTTTCAGAGTTTAATAAGTGCCCTGTTGCAAAAATAATTGAATTGCACAATTACTGTTTTCTTGTGCCGTCCTTAAGGGCATTTGTGCTATGCCGTGTGCTAGCATGTGAACTCCTTTGTTAATTAAGACTGATGCAAAGCTCAGAGAGCTGTGTTAGGATGTCATTGCGCAACCTGGCTTTATGCTAACTGCCAAACCTTGGCGCAATAACAGTGCAAGTGTGGATTTGTTTGTTCTGAGGGGCAACAATATCCAAAATAGTGGCTGTCATCACTTGAAATCCACTTCTCCATGTGGATAACCACGGCGCCATCTTAAGGAAGCTCTAGAGTGGAAATTAAAAGCTCCCTATTGAGGTATCAGCGAGTTTGACATTTTTATAGACATGCCAGATTTAGCTGGAGCACCAACCATGCATCAGCGGTTAAGCGGTGTGTTAGGAAGCGTGTGAAAAAATGTGTGAGAAGGAATAGTGTAATGGCATATAAGGTTATCAGTTGGATGTTTTCAGATTAACATTTCTTTTAATCAGCTTAAAAATTCCCTAAAGATACAACAGTGGGTTGTCAGACAGGAAAGCGATTGTGTAGCTCCGCATCTCAGGTCCTAAAAAAAAATCTATACGCATTATTTGATGAAATATTTGGGAATATTTACTATAGCTAACTGGCTATGATTCAGATGAATCCTGTCAGCTTTCGTCATGTTAATCAGCTGGATGGCATTATATGAGGTACAATCAAAAAGTAAAGGCAAAAAAAAACCCATTTAATGGCTTTATTAGAAGTAACTGTGAGAAATCACTTTTCCACATCCGTTCCATTTGTTGTATCGATCAACTAGCGTCTGTTTTCCCGCAGAGAAGAGGTTTTTCGGCTGCTCCCGAAGCCAAGTGAGCACCGCTTTTTTTAATTCATCATCAGAGGTGAATCTGCGACCGTGCAGCGCCTCCTTCAGTGGACCGAAGATGTGATAATGGCTTGGCACTAGATCCGGGCTGTAAGGAGGACGTGGAAGATGTTCAGCAAGACTGATTTGGACAGCATTCCTCTTCTTTTGCTGCGAATTGCAGATTTAAGTTAATTTCACAGCAATGCGCAGGAATTTGCATTGTTCACTGTTTGCCCATGCATTTGGAAACGCACCAGGATAGGAACCTTCATGTCCCAGAAGAACGTTAACATGATTTTCTTGGGGTAATTGCTGACTTTTGAATTTCTTCTTCGCTGGAGAAGATGGGTGTCTCCACTTTGTCTTTGGCTTTTTCTCGTAGCGCTTACTCGTAATATAAAAAAATTGCCTTTACTTTTTGAACAATCGGAAGTACAAACATGTCTTTAACTCCCAATATGTTTTGGAGGAGTACTCATCAGTTTTTAGCCTAATCTCTATTTTATTGCCATAGTCAAGTCTATTGACCCATTTTCCTGTACTATGAAAAGAAAAGAAAACTTGTTTTCTCCAGGCGCTTCTGTCAGACACCTTAGGATGTAAAAAAGCTGTAGTTTGGAATTTTGTGTTACAGTCACATTATAGGTCAGTAAATGGGCTTTCTCTTCTTTTCTGAGCACTGAAAAACGGTGTGAAAATCCTTGTCCATGGTAATCACAGGTTACTGCAGACATCGCTGCAGACATCGGCAGCAGCTCCCACTGATCCACCGGGGCTCGAGCAGTATTTCAGATTTTTAAAAAGAAATCCTATATTTAGACAAATTTAATGTTCCACTTTGGTAAGGACAGTGCCATTCAATACATTCTGACACTAGTAGACAGGGATGCATTGCACACAAGCATTTCCTTCTATAATATTTGTTCTCATTAGGGAAACTCTATCAAATTTGTGATGAAGAAAGATAGCAGTTTATGAAATTGTATGATCGTCCCCTGTTATGGGCAAGTTGGAGTCTAATGCTTTGGATGTAGAGAGATGAAAATGGACCTTTATATGGTTCAGCTACCCAACGAACCCAAAGAAAGTTAGAGTATACTTAATAGGACGTGTAAATTTTAAGGCAGACTGAAAGTTGTAATACTCCTTAAATATGTAGAAAAGATGATTGTTGTAATCATATTCAAGATCTTACACGTTATACATACTAACGCTAACTGGTTAACATCAGCTAGATATGCAAAAAAAAAAGTAGTATTCCAAAGAGTACTCTTTGGGCCTAGATAGTCAGCTGAAAATAAATATAGTTCATATATACAGGTGCTCCCCTAGTTACGATGGCCCGACTTACGATTTTTCAAAGGTACGATGATGATTGTGATACGCTAAAAATGGTAAAATATTTAGAAAACACTTAAGATTCGCAGGCAGGCATCACTGGCAGGCCAGCGTAACAGCGTATGATATGCGATTCTTTCGGATGACACCCAGAAGTACACGGACGATGACCGGATGTACACATCCACTCGCCTTGCATGATGCCTCACTCTCCCCCATAACTCACAGGGTTAAATTGTGTATCGATGTACTGTACAGTGTATTACCGCATGTTTTTTTTGTGTGTTTCAAGAGCTCATTTTAAATCAAAAGCATGTCTTCTAAACGCCCAAGCATGTCTCTTACAGGAAAAGACTCCTCGGTAGGCTGGACTAAGCTAGGCTAAGATACCTAAGCTAGGCTAAGATACCTAAGATACTTAAGCTAGGCTAAGGTACCTAAGATACCAAAACTAGGCTAAGATACCTAAGATACCCAAGCTAGGCTAAGATACCTAAGATACCCAAGCTAGGCTAAGATACCTAAGCTAGGCTAAGATACCTAAGCTAGGCTAAGATACCTAAGATACCTAAGCTAGGCTA
>JAQMCW010000019.1:3112720-3126776 GCA_030068335.1 Chrysichthys cranchii
TGTTGTCAGGTGTGGTGGGGTTGAATAACAAGAAACAGAAACTTAGTCAGAATCGGAGAAAGCAAACACGGGAATAGCGAGGCTTGGCAAGAGTGCGGAAAATGGCGACTAATGCTCTGCGACCTTGGCGTGCTTGCGTGAGTCTTTTTATAGCTCCCGCAATCAGTCCCAATCCAGTACACCTGTCACCACCAATGTGACGCGCCGTGGTGTTGCGGAGGAAAACCAGGAAGTAGTCTTTAGCGGCGTGAGTTCTCTGACATGCACCACTATTGGGAGTGCTCAGAACAGGTGCGCTGCATGTGCGCTTCGTGCGGGCAAATTCATGCCAGTTTTATGTATTTTTACTTTATATTTTGTATTAATCATTTTTATATAAAAATGTGTGGCTGGTGAAACGAATTAACTGAGTTTCCATTGTTTCTTATGGGGAAATTCGCTTTGATATACGAGCGCTTTGGATTACAAGCACGTCTCCGGACCGGATTATGCTCACAAGCCTAAGTTCCACTGTGTTTCTCATTTCTTTCCCTGTTTAAAACAAAATCGGAGCCAACCTGGCCAAACTTGGGTCAAACTGCTCATCCTTACCACACATAAAACCGTGTGTATATTACATTACATTACAGGCATTTAGCAGGCACTCTTATCCAGAGCGACGTACAAGAAGTGCAAAAGTCAGGTCCAAGGAGAGCAGAACTTCTAGACAAGAAACTTCAAGTGCCAACTGAATAAGAGCCAGCATAAGACCTAGTGTAATATTCTGCAGAAGTACCAATCAGCTAAATAGCTGTATAAATTGGTAAAAATTCAAACTAGAGGCCGTTTGGATCATGCTCGGGGCCCAAAAAAAGTAGAATGAGCAGAGTAAGGAAGGAAGTCATTTTAGTTTCTAACGTTGCATTTCTAATTCCTACTTTGGGAGCACTGCCGTCATTCCAACTCGAATTACGCACAACCTGACCCAAAATGTCAGTCAGTAGTACCTTTATCACAGAAGATCTTGCTAACAGCAAGAAGCTAATTATCAAATGAGTTGACAGGTGGGGATTCTCTCTCTCTCTCGCACGTACACTCTCTCTCTCTCTCTCATCCTCGTATGGCCTATTCTTTATTTTTTCCTTCATAATACAGGACTACGTGAAATAAAAACAAGCAGAGAGATACAGCTTTCAGTTAAATGTAAAAGCAAAAGGTTCTGAATAAATAACGCTTGCACAGCTTTGGCAATTTTACCTCACGGACCGTTTATAATCTTGGCCTATCCGTCCAAACGGTTGATAATAGCTCGGCTTGGTCCTCCGAGAGCTCCTGCGAATGAAATCGTTGCTGACTGAGAAACGGTGTCAGTCGTCACTCCCTTTGGCGGGCAGCTCAAAGCTCGGAAGCCGGCCATTAAGGGACTTGGATTCAATAAATCTGGCCGTGTTCCTCGGAGGTGTCCAGAGAACGTCTCCAAAAAAAATTAAACCATTGAAATGAAGGGACCGCCTATGATCCTACCCTGAGGGCATCTTCTTACTGACAAGCTCATTTTCTACTGTATGTGCCACATTTCTGGGGGTGTGTGTGTGTGTGTGAGAGAGAAAGTGAGACATGAAGGATGCAAAGTGTGTAGGCTGTAAGTGATGGCCATGCTCTTGTAGTAAATATCTGCATCACATATTGCCCGTGTGTGTGTGTGTGTGTGTGTGTGTGTGTGTGTGTGTGTGTGTACTTATGTGTTTACACATTATGACTCTGAAGCACATGCTAAATATGTTGTGTAGGAATGTGTGTCTCTGAGCGCTTTGCATAAAAAAGAAAGCTGCTGGCATACATATATCAAAGATTTTCACAATTTGTATTAGCTTCCTTAAGTTGTTTTTGTCAGGATTTCACTGGTAACTTTAGTCAGCAGGTTGGGACGCACTAACGTGACAGGATTTCTAAGAGAATTTTCATAATCTCTATAATATTCGAAATCTTCATCGCTAACGTTGGCTATCAAGGCTATGATGTGATAACCTTACAGGATTTCTGTGATGGTTCATCTCATGTATATAATGTTCAAAATGTCCACTGGGAACATTCACTAATAAGGCTAAAGGATGTGCTAATCTGACTGGATTTCTGAGAGAATTTTCCTAATCTTCATTATGTACAAAATCTTCACTGTTTTTATTTGCTAACAAGGCTGAGACATGCTAGCCTGACAGGATTTTTGTGAGACTTTGTTTAATCTCCCATATCATTCAAAAATCTCGCATGCTAATATTTGCTCACAAGGCAAACTAGTGTACTAATCTGACAGGCTCTCATAACCACCATAATGTTCAAAATCATCACTGTTAATATATTTGCGAACAAAGTTTATATTAGTTATAAAAGTTAAACATTCCTATCCGTGAATATCCATAATCTTTATTGCTAATGCTAAGTAGTTGGCTAGCAAGCTGAGCTGACAAGGTTTATGCTGTTATGTTTTTCTTTATACACAGTGGAACCTCTGGTCACGAACGCCTCCGAACACAAACAAATCGGTTCCCGACCAAATAAATTAGCCAAAATTCTGCCGAACAAACACAGCCTCGGCCATTTTCCCCTTCCGCTTCGTACGCACCAATGTTATCCAATTTTCTGTTTGTGTATTCTGTTATTGCGTATTGCGTACCTAACAAAGACGCACGTGTGCCTTTAATCGGTCTCAGTCACACGTGCGTTCATTGGCTGTACAGTAACCTCCTCCCCGCCCATCTTCCTCCTCACTTCCTTAACGCCAGAAGTCGACTCATGCAAGGTTCGTTTTCTTGCTTGTTTGCAGTAAGTTTTTGTATAATTAAATTTATACACTGTTTAAACTTTGATTTTGTTTTCTGTGCATTACGGGTCCGAAGAAAGTGGAAATGGTAGTGAGAGTAAGAAGCCTAAGCGTATAACAGTTGAAATAAATAAAGCAATAATCACAAAACATGAGAAGCGCCATCATGTCCCTCCCCCACCGTCGCCCTACGCCAGCAACTACGTTTCCACTGCAAAGGTAACGTACATTAAAATCATCTGTTTATTTCATTTAGGTTTATTTTTCTATAATTTTACCACAGATAAACACATAATACATGTAAAAAAAATGTTTTGAGGGCTGAAACACATTAATTGGATTTACATTCATTTCAATGGGAAAAATTGATTCGGGTTGCAAACAAATCTCGGAACTAATTAAGTTCATGACCAGAAGTTCCACTGTTTATATATAAATACACACACACACACACACACACAGTAGGGTAGGGGATAGCTCGGGGGGTTAAGATGTTGGCCACTGCTGGGCCCTTGAGCAAGGCCCTTAACCTCAAATGCTGAGTTGTATAAATGAGATAAAAATGTAATCTTTCCTCCTAATGCTAGGTGAACATCATATTTTTTTGTCAGGATAGCTAAAAATACTTTATCTTTTAGAGGGCCAAGGGTTCAAAAGGATTCAAAAGTAATTGCACAGAGAGGTATATCTACTTGTCCGATCTGTAGATTGACCACCCTCTTTCCTGTCTCCCGTCCTTTGAACACAAAGGCCTTTTGAACATGTATCCAGCTTAGTGACCTTTAAATTCAATGAGTGATGTAGTTCTTGACAGAGGCATAATTGACACTTTGCTCCATGCTTATGAGGCAAAGAAAATGGATCAGTTACAGGTCAGCGTACTCGGTGACTGAGGAAGTGTCAGGCGACATTGAATAGTACTTACATCATACCCTATAGCGCGGCTGAACGCTCAATTGTGATCGTGTTGATGAATTTTCTCTAATAGCAGCTCTGACAATAGTTCTGTCTGCAAGGCGAATCACTGTTTTATATTAATGGGCTTGTCCTGATATGTTATTTATGCTGCCTTCAAATGGTGCCGTGTTCACCGGGTTCACACGAGGAAGAGGCCTTAAGAACGGCACACTCTTGTGGTACTCAAGACTTCAGAAGTGGAAATGTTCAGGAAATCTCAGCATCCGCGAAGTGTGACGTGTTCGCTTCCAGTGTTTTGGATTGGAATTTTATAATACGTCTAAGGAACATGTGGACATTCCCAACAGCCTCATGTTTTTCATCGTGTCTTGACATTTCCTGCATTATGATATCCTTTCGTTAGCTTGCTAAATTGTTAACGCTAGCCTCGAGGGGTCCTTTTTGGCGTCCGTGCTGCCGTTGCCTAGCAATGGTGTCTTGTGGTGTTCAAGAATACTAGCATAGTATCCTGAAATGTTGCCGTAGTGTGCTAGCAAGATAACATCGTGCTCTGGAACAATGTGCTGGTCCTGCTGGAGATTGCAAATGACGGTGGCCTTAAAAGGTGGTGCCTCCGCCGGTGTTCTGGATTAAGATCAAAGCAGAATTTCCAAAGATTGACAAAAAAAAAGCACTGAATACCTTGCTTCCATTTCCAACATCCTATCTTGGTGAAGTGGGATTTTCTGCAGTGACTGCGACCAAAACCAAATTACGGAGTAGACTGGACATAAGTAACACACTTCGGGTGTCATTGTCTCCCATTACCCCCAGATGGGACCGGTTCATTGGAGGGACACAAGCTCAGGGCTTCCATTAATTCATCAGATTGATGAGTTGTATTTTCATGCACGTTGTTTGTGACGGCCCGCGAAAATATTGTTTTACATGAAAAAAGATGCTCGAGTACTGCCATACTGTTCTAGATTGTCTCAATATCATGTAATGGTAATACCACGGTATTCCAGCACAATGTAATAATAGCGTTCCGGAGTGTTTGTGTGTTATATAATGTCACAGTTCTCTTGTGCAAAATGATGGCGAAATGTTCTTTGAATTCTAAACCACGTTGTAAAATAATGCCAGGGTGTTCTGCGTTCTAGAGCGGTATTAGCCGGTTGTGTAGGAGGAGTAATTGAGTAGCCTTAGTAATTATGAGGTCATCATTGCCTTCAGCAGTATTATTGCGTTTTGTAATACTGCCCAAGCGTTCTAGAGTGTTTCGTCTGTTCTAGATTGTAGCGAGCAACATCGTTCTGTACGATGGCCATGGGGTTCTAGAGCTTCCTGAATTTACTGTGTTTTAGAATAACGCCAGTGAAGGGAGCAATTGGGCCACGGTGTAGCAGAGTGACGCCATTGTGTTCGCAAATAAAGCTGCAGGAAGGGTTCCTTCGGGATCGTTCCAAAACAATGCTATAGCAGCATTCCGGAAAACGTCTCAGCGGCGTAGAGACAGACTCTGATTCTGAATGAACAAATTCCTTTCCTGACACTACTCCCGTCTTTTCTCCACTGTTTTTAAACCTATCAGCGGTTTATACTGTGAAATAGCACTTAAATACAGCTTAAGCATAGAGTATGTAATGTTTTATTTGATTTAATTTCAAGATACCATTAGGATGCGGATTTTAACGGACCGCTCGCTGTTTTTCTGAATTTCTGAATTTCTCAGGGCGGATTCGAAACAGGAGTCTAACTATGCTTCATTTTTCCAATCTGAGCCGTTTTATTCATGATCATTATAATTTCAGCTATATATTTGCTGCTTCAAATGATTTTATGTTAGCCGGTTTTATTAATAATGCATACCGACTGAGCAGGCTGGCATTAATCAGCTCTCCTTAACTTATAAAACATTTTGACTTAAAGCAAGAATAAAATTAGAAGTAATGGGGGGAAAGTGTTTAATGACATTAGTGGAATAAGACCAACTCTGTGAAAGCTTATTATTATCTTGTATCGATCAAAGACTCGTTTCAGTGCTTTTCTGAGAAGCCGGTGAGAAACAACGAGGCTCCATGACAGCCTGGCTTCTGTACCAGTTGGTCCCAGTGATGGCGGAGTGCTCCCTGTGGCTGTCAGTCCCAAATAATTGTGAATCACTTTTTTTGTATTATTTAAAATTTTGCTTTCATATATTACACCGAGGCTATTTTAAATTGCCCAAAGGTCTGAATATGAGTGCGGACGCTTGTTCGTCTCTGCGTTGTCCCTGCGATAGATTGGCAGTCGGCCCAGGGTGTACCCCACCTCCCTCTGAAGTCAGCTGGAATTGGCTCCAGTTTCTCTGCGACCCGGACAGAAGTGTTACAGCTCACGGATGGGTGGATAAATATTTCATTGTGAATTTAGTTTTGAAACACATGTCTTCTGGTGTCCGAAAACATTGCTAGTCATTTGTTCCTGATGGTTAATTTTGGATCTTTCTTTTACTGATAACTAATATTGAGCCTCATTTATGCCAAGAGATTTCGGTGCAAGATATCTGCATTATAGTTTTACTATGATTTTGAGGTTAGTTTGGCCAAACTGAGCCTAAGCATCTCATGAAAACTTACTATAATGCAGTAATTTCATGTCAATCATGAACGGAAATGACAAAAAAAGTGAAACATCACTCAGTCATCTTCTAGCCCTTAATCCTGGTTAGGGTCATGGGGGAAAGCTGGAGCCAATCCAAGCTGACTTTGGGTGAGAGGCGGGGTTACACCTTGGGCAGGTCACCACTCAACCACGGGGCCAACACACAGAGACAGACAACCATTCACACTCACATTCACACCTACGGGCAATTTAAAGTCGCTAATTAACCCAATCCCCATTGTGCATGCCTTTGGACTGTGGGAGGAAACCAGAATACCCCGAGGAAGCCCACACAGCCACAGGGAGAACATGCAAACTCCACACAGAAAGGTACCCAGGTCGAACCCTGGGGCTCGAACCCAGGAAATAAAAGCACCAACTTAAAAAATACCAAATATAACATGAATCCTTAATTAACCTTAAAATTCCTACTACCTCTGCAAATCTGGACTTTTTTTTTTTTAAAGTATGCATTAATGTATATTAATGCTTATGTGCTCTAACTTGTCGGTAGAAAACTACTAACAGACATATATTGAGAGTGATTGTGTTCTAGATGTTAGTAGCATACACAGTTTCTTACACGTTCCTTGAGTTTCCCCCTCTGGGCATTCAGTAAAGCAGCACCTGATGAGCTTAAAGCTGAATTTGAATCCAGCCTGTCAGACAGATAGAGATGTACACAGGTAGTAAACCATTAAGAGCTTTAAAAGCCAATAAAAGTCAGGTTAAATCAATTCGAAATGAAAGAGGCAAGGTAATGACACTAGTATGTGTAATACGTTCCTTGTTCCTGGCTGCAGTGTTTAGAGAAAGCTATAGTCTCTGTATTACATTTAGATCCTGCGTTAAAAAAAGAAAAGGTTTAGAAATGCTTAAGGAAAAATGGATCAAACGAGTTGACTGTTTAGGATCTTGTACCGTGAGGTACGGCTTAGCTCACGCTGTGTTCTTTAAAGGCTAACAGGCACATTTGGCTTTTTTATATATTTTTTTTTTTTTAAGAGGAAAGTGCTATGTCATTTGAAAGCTATTTCAGAGGCATAAAGGTGGGTAGCGCGAGAAAGATATGTACTAGAGATGCAGTTATTTAAAACATTCATGATTCATGCAGAGATCAATATGGTCATTCAAATAACCACCTTGAGTAAGCGTAAGAAAGGAGTCATGATGTAGGCAGTGCACCATATAGCTATATATCTAAAAGGGTAAAAAAAAAAAAACCCCAGATGTTCCAGTGAAGTCCTTCCTCTGGTGAATCTCCTGGTAATTAACCTTCAACCTCTATTTCTATCACCTTTACCTGTCTGCTACCTTTGACACAACATCCTCTTGACACTGATTGTACTGTCATGGCTCTCAGGGACCATACAGAATTGATCCTGTCACTTACCGCGGAAAGGTTCATTCCCTTTCATTTCCTCACAGCTGCACGAGGGGAATTCCTCAGGGGTCAGGTCTTGGTCCACTCTAGTTCTTGCTTTATAGTAAATCACTTGGCTCAGTGATCAAGTCTCATATCTCCTACTACTCTAATGACCCACTATTCATCTCAACCACTTTGTCATTTCTACTCTTGACTACTGCAGTTCGCTTTTTGCTGGTTTGCATATACCACTATACTTCATTTGCAACCACCAGCCTGGGGTTATCCCCTTTCAAAGTTTGTTACTGAGGTCACTTCATTTGCATCCTGGTTCACAGCTACAGCTCCATGGCAAGTAATATTGTAAGTAATATAACTTCTCCTAGGGATTGGCATGTCCTCTTTTTGAAGTTTGCTCTAAGGGAGTTACTCAGGGGTCAGTACTTGCCCAAGCCTGTTCTCCCTTTGTACTAAATCACTGGTCTATGAGGATCTAGTCTCACGGTTTACCTTATCACCAAATGCAAGATCTTCTTTTAACATCAAGATCTCGAAGCTTCCATGTTCTGGCCCCTCAGTAGTGAAATGAGCCTCCGCCTTCACTCAGGTATGAATCTCTATTCCAAAAATGTCTACAGGGCTTCCTGTTCAGACATACTGTAGGATAACGCCTTACCTTCTCTGTAATCACCTTGCATTTTGGTTTGGAATTTTTACGTGAATCTGTCTTGTCCTGTGCGCCCCGAGACGTAAAATGTTTTATTTTGGATACCACCTAGACCACTGTAGAATGAATCAACTGTTATGTAATGTAACACATGGCACATCACCACCCACCGACTGCCCACCGACCAATATCATAATTGTGTGTACGTTTTGAGAGTGCACTCAAGTGTAACGGACAAACAGGTGGTATTTTAAAGCTTTTAAAACTTGCAGGTGCTGCTAAAAAAAATGACAAGTCTGACAAATGGTACATTTTAGTACGGAAAGTCACATTTTAGCCAAGCCGGGGTATGGTAATATTCTGATTGGTTACATTTGGTGCCTCTAGGTTCAGACTTGAAATCTTTCTTAAATATTCTGGCTTCACATGTTTTAAACATGATAACATGTTAAATATGTTTTTACAGTTTTGGGGTTGCTGACAGCAGCTACACACTTTTTTTTTTTTTTTTTTTTTAACCCTGTTTAAGTCTTTCACCCGTATGCTGCGTGGATTAGCTTGGCTTCTTGCACAACCTTGAAAAAGTCAAAGTTGCAATATTGATTGGCTTGGAATAAACACGCTTATTAATTACAGTGAACATTACTGTAAGTCTTTGGTGAAGTATTAATACTAGGAATAGAGACCACTTTTCTGTTTTGGTTAAAGTGGAGGGTGTGGCAACATTCTTAACCCATTCACTGGCAAAATTTTTTTCTGAAAATTTTCATGTATTTCTATTAATTTACATCCAAATAGCAACAAAAACATCTACTTTCAAGAAATATGACTGTTAATTTTTCTGGAATTTCGATTTTTACACCCTGGGAAGGTCGCCAATCCACCGCAGGGCGACACACAGAGACAGACAACCATTCACACTCACATTCACACCTACGGGTAATTTAGAGTAGCCATTTAGCCTAATCCCCTCCGTGCATGTCTTTGGACTGTGGGAGGAAACCAGAGAACCCAGAGGAAACCTACATGGACATGGGGAGAACATGCAAATTCCACATAGAAAGCCGTCCAGGTTGAACCCCAGGGATTAAACCCAGGGCCTTCTTGCTGTGAGGCGTCAGTGCTAACTGCTAAGCCACTGTACCGCCCTGGACTGGACCATGTGTTAAAATTTTGATTTTGTTACTGTTTTTTTTTTCTTCTTCTTTTTTTGGCTGTGTTAACATAAAAATCCAATATTGTTTAGGTTATCATCATCACTCTGTGATTTTTTTTTTTTTAATAAAAAAAGAAGAAACGTGATATAAAGTGGAATCTGAAACAGATTGAAGTGTGAAATGGAAATTGGTTTCTTGAGCGAACGATCCGTTCGTTTCTGATGAAAATACACAGCAACGCACTTGCCGACAGAAACGCACAGCATTTCCCAATTCCTTCTGCTAAATTTTCAGCTCAGGAAATTTGCGCATAAATACTGAAAGAAATTTATGCAAACAAACCTTGTGTGCTGTAAGTCTCTGATTTACTGCGTTTCAGGTGTAGATACTGACACACTCAGCGCTGAATGAGGTTTTGATGGATGTGAGCACGTGCAGTGGCGAGAGTTTTCAGCGTTAGCGTGATTCATTGGTGGGATTTTGCTGCTCGATGAAGGGAGAAACAGAGGTGAGAAGACGTAGACGGGCACTGGGGAGACAGGATGGATGCTCTGGAGAGTTTGAGCTTTATTGCAAGTGAGATTCAATCCCATATATGAGACTCTGATTTTATTAAATTTTAAAAATTGCTCTGCTGGGCGGCCACAGCGGGATAGGGTGGGGGTTGAGAGAAGAAATAAAAGATGACTGATGTTTCTCGAAGACAGGCTCGGAAAAAAAAAAGAAAAGAAAAAAAGGGGCAATGTACAATATATGATACGTACTTGTAAATGATTGTTATATATAGTGATATCTACTAAGCTCAATATTGTTATCCTGGACATTCATGATCCTGAGATAAAATACTGTATCTCCCATTTGGAAGACAGCTTTCTTTTGAGCCAAATTTGAAGGCTACATCACATTTTTAAGATTCTTCTAAGGGTTCTAGATAGAAAAAACCAATACAGGTAAAATTGGGTCAGTATTGTATGTCTAAATAGTCCTCAAGTTAAGATGGAGATGTGTTCCGCCACACCCATGGTCAGTCGCACCACTGTGTTGAACCACTTAGCCTAGTTTAGTTATCTCAGCCTAGCTTAGCCTAGTTTAGCGCATCTTAGCCTAGCCTACCCAGGAGTCTTTTCCTGTAGAAGACCACACACACTCGGTGAAGATTTCATTTAAATCACATTTCTGTCAAAAGAGAGAGTTTGTCAGAGAGGCCCGCACCTGGTGGAGGCAGCAGCACTGTGTCTCTGAGCTCCGTCTAGCCGCGACACCCCGCTACACAAATACTGAGCTCCGGCTACAGACATCCGCCGCTGAAGCTGTTCCGTTAATAATCACAAAAAACCCGAGGTAATGCACTGTACAGTACACCGATGCACAAGGTAACTCCATGAGTTGTGGGGAGAGTGAGGCATCGCGTGAGGTGAGTGATCTGGGCATCGTCAGTGTACTTCTGGGTGTCGTCCACATACTTCCGGGTGTCGTCTGAACATCCGCGTACGTCATACGCTGTTACGCTGGCCTGCCTGTGATACCTGCCCATGAATATTAAATATTTTCTAAATATTTTACAATTTTCAGTGCATCACAATCGTCATCGTAACTTCGAAAAACCGTAATTGGGGCCATCGTAACTCAGGGAGCACCTGCACTGTAATATAAGGCCTAGCAATTGACTCTTTTATCGTAACACTCTGTTAATACTGTATCTTCTTAATTATTTCAAACCCCCATTGTGGGTGGTATTATAATAATAGGTCCTGGGTGTGATTTGTTGTATTATTTTCAAGAATGTCTATGCCAAAATGTAGCTCTTATTCTCCTCCACATTCAGTAAAACGCAGCATGATTAAAAACCTGAGCTTAGCGTGCATCTATTCTCCCGGAGTCTTCTGTTCGTTCCCTTAAAACGTGGCATGTAAGCAGGTCTTAATTAGGTAAATGGTTTAATTGTGTGCTGTAATGAGCAGGTTTATGGCAAAGCCATTCATAATGCACATCCTGGACAAGGCTCAAGAGTCCGATTCCAGGATATTTAAAAAAAAAAAAAAAGAAAAGCTCCAGCCAAGAAAGGACTGTATTTTTGAGGGGTGATTCCTGAGACGGATATGGTGTTAAACGGAGAGAATTTCTACTTTGCGGTTCAGCCTGGAGAGTTGAGACTGCTAGCTGAAAAGGTCAAGCAAGGCAGCTATCCACACTGTATAGTCCAGGAACAAAAGGCTCAAGTCTTCCAAATCTCATTCGCAACCTCGAAAAAAAGGTGACAGAATCACCCATTTTCCTCGTCTTGATAGTAATTTGTGTCAGCAGCAAATGGACTCATTCTCACCGTAATGGCCTCCCGCGATTTGATGTGTCCTGTGAAGCTCAGCATCTTTTCAAGTTGTCATCTCAGGAAAATCACCTGCTATCTTTCCATCCAGGGTGGGAGATACTCCAGTTCTCCATTGTACTGCAGAGCTTCTGATCTTTTGGATAATGAATTTAAACCATGGGAGTTTTTCAGACATTCAGGCAGGATTAAACGGCTAATGGCTTTTTCACAATGCGTCCCTGGAGGAAGAGGAAGATCCAGGCTGAAAGGGTGCCGGGTTATTTTTTTTTTGCTCGTCGCTCTGGGTTTTCGGCATCACTTCACTGCATTCTTCACCTTCCGTCTTAAATTAAACCTGCTCTCTGCCTTCCAAATAAAACAAGCCGCGTTCTCTGTAGGTGTCTTTTTTAAGGTTCTGCTCTGATGGCCTAATGGCATTCATGCTCATCATTACAGGGAGCAAAATGCAGAAAATAAAACAGGAAAGCTATCCCAGGGTACCAGGCTCAAATTGGCAATTTCTCGCTCACAAATTACTTCCACCTCCTCCATGCTTGCTCATTCACTTGCTCGTTTCAGGGCACCCATCACTGCTCTCATCTTCCACATCTCTCTATCTGACAGGCTTTTACTCCCAGAAGGATGCTGGATTTAGGGCTTGCTGTGCTTCGTGACAAATCCCCGGTCGCCAGGCTGAGTTTTGGATTGGCCGAAGGCAGAAATCTAAAACTAGACAGCAGCAAGACACCAGAGTTCTATATGGATTGACTGACTAGATGTTCCTCTTTTAAATTTTGGACTTCCATTCACCAAGAAAAAAAAAAATCATTTAGGTTTGTACCTGGGAGGTACCTGAGACAAATTCCTGAAAAAGGCCTTTCAAGGAATGAAAGTAATTTCAGGTTGTTCATAAACAAGTATGACCAAGATATGATTTTTTTTTTGTTCAGGTCTTTCCTAGGTATCCAAAACGTATCTTTCAGGAGGTTATCTATAACGAGAGACTGGAACTAAGCCGCTCTAATCTGCCTGTTTCACAAAAGGTCAAATAAAGTATCTGAAAAGATTCCCAAACCTCCGAAATGTCAAAGAAACATTTCAAAGCCATTTGCCTATTGCCTTTAATGAGAGTCCTTTTGGTAAAGTCTGTACAAATGGTGGCCATCCTAGCAACACTCCCAGCAACTTCTTTTCATTAGTAAAAGACCAGGCTATCTACCCGAACAGGGACTGACCCATAAACCAGAAACATATCGACACGATGACCTTTCAAACACGGATTTGAAACGGCTCTTAACATTTCGCAAGGAACCATACAAAAGATGTGCGGCCTTATCTCAAATAACATTTAAAATTTTTATTTGTTCTGGATACTGTTTATGCAGTCATCCCCAACTCATCCCAACGTTCGAGAGTCTGATAAGCCAGGTGTTCTCTGCTATCGTCTTAACCTACAAGGAGACTTGCTCTTATTACAGAAAGTTGGTACTTACGTAATCCGGCTGCCATATTGAGCATGGTCCCATGAATATTTATACCCTTTTCTGCCTCATCTTCCATCTCTGGATTAATCCAGAGTGAAATCTAAACCTTCAAACGCTGGTCCTCCAAGCTCTAGGCAAAACACATTAACTTTGCCAAGGCAGCAGAATCGCATGGTGTTTTAATCTTATTGGCAATTTGTATTCATGGAAATGGACTGATCGGATGGCTATTTGAGTGACGAAACTTAGTTGGAAAAGCACTCTGAAACCATCTGAGTAAGTAAAGACATTTAGTTTATTCACTTTTTGTTATAAGAATCAAGTGACTTGTGTGGCGTACGGTGTGGTCTGTAGTCAGGACTGACTCCAAGAACAGCTTCATACGCATCCATCAAAGAGGTTAAATCCTTCTGGCCTCGATCCTGGTCCTGCATGCTGTCTGTGGTGCTGTGTGGTGTTTTTTAATCTGTTGGAGGTGTTCCCATTTACTTGCTGGCTAGTTGTCCAAGACAAACACTGGTTAATGGATCTGAGAGAACATTCGGGATTTTTCTGTTTGTGAACCATTCCCAGACTTTCCACCAGCGAACCTAATCACTGGAATGGAGTGTTGGACCTATGTATGGTACTTTAGAATAGGGGTCCCCAACCACTGGGCCGCGGACTGGTACCGGTCCGTGGGTCTTTTGGTACCGGGCCGCGAAACAATAATAATCTTTCTGAAATTTTTA
>JAQMCW010000019.1:3315442-3325746 GCA_030068335.1 Chrysichthys cranchii
TTCGTTCCGGAGACGTGCTTGTAATCCAAAGCACTCGTATATCAAAGCGGGTTTCCCCATAAGAAATGATGGAAACTCAGATAATTCGTTTCACAGCCCAGAAATATTTATATAGAAATGATTAATACAAAATATAAAGTAAAAATACATAAAACGGTCATGAATCTGCCCGCTCGGAGTGTGCGTGCAGCGCACCTGTTCTAAAGATTACTTACTGTAAAGATTACTTCTGGGTAATACTTTCCTCCCAGCCACCGCGTGTCACATGGGTGGTGACAGGTGTACTACATTGGGTCTATTGCGGGAGCTATAAAAAGGCTCACGCAAGCACGCCAAGGTCACGAAGCATTAGTTGCCATTTTCCGCACTCTTGCCAAGCCTTACCATTCCCGTGTTTGCTTTCTCCGATTTTGACCAAGTTTCTGTTTCATGTTATTCTCTTGTTTATGCCAGTCTCTGATTCAGTAACTAATTAGCTTCGGCGTTTCCCCATAAAATCACTTGTATAGATGTGACCAATCTAAGCAACTATTTTTTAAGTCTAATTTTACCAATTATTTTTATTGCTATATTATTTGGTTTCAAGTATAGCTAAGTATTGCTAAAGATTAACTAGATTGCTTGCATAATGCTGTCATAATCATGTGTTCATTCATTTCATGATGAAATGCTACGTTTTTGAGCCGCATCACATCAATCTTGACATGTATTACTTTCCTATAACAGCACTTCCCCAAATATATTATTCCTCACATAATAAGCAATACACATATATATTTGCAATAATAGTCATGTCCTGTTTCCCCCTCACAGTCGCTCCATCACCTCCATCGGCCATTTCACTTCTTCACTGTACGGGCACTGAAATGGTGATTGGCTGGCGAGCTCCTGTTGATAATGGTGGTGATCCGGTGCATGGCTACTACCTGGATCGGCGGGAGAAATCTCAGAGCATGTGGCGCGAAGTCAACGTTAAACCTGTCAAGGAGAGAGTGTACACTGTGAGTCATTCCACATCTCTGATCTCTTCACTCCAGTGGTGTATAATAGCATTGAGCTTTTGCAAGGAGGTATCTGATGTCATATTTGTTTACAGAACATCAAACTGTACTCTAGCAACATGTAGGCTGCAGTGGGGATGCTGCAGGAGGGTTTCCTGTAGAGCTGAGGTGGTTTCTGTGGACGCCCTGAGTGTTAGGATGATTTCTGTGGAAGGATTTAGAGTTGGGATGGATTATATGGAAGCACAGAGCCTTGAAGTGGTTTCTATGGAGGCACTGAAAGCTGGCGTAGTTTCTCTGGACACACTGAAAGCTGTGGTGGGTGTTTTGAAAGATGGGATAGTTGCCATCAAAGTTGCTATGGTCTTTATGGAGGGTTTGATATTTGGGATGATTTCTGTTCAAGTACAGAGAGTTGAGATGGTTTATATGGATGCACTGAGTGCTGGGGTGGTTTCTGTGAAAGCACTGGAAGCTGGGGTGGTTGCTATGAAACCACTGGTTGTTAGAGTGGGTTCTATGAAGTGCTGAGGCGGGGCGTATGGGAATACTAGAAGATGGTTACTATGGAATCACTGAGAGTTGGGTTTATATGAAAGCACTGGGTACTGGCTGGTTTCTATGGAAGCACTGGAAGCATGGATAGTTGCTATGGAACCACTGAGGGGTGGGTTTTATGAAAGCACTGGGAGCTGGGGTGGTTTCTATGGTCGCACTGAAAGATGGGTTTATATAGAAGTACTAGGTGTTGGGTTGGTTTCTATGGAAGCACTAATATTTAGGATGGTTTCTATGTAAGCATTCGGAGCTGGGGTGGTTTCTATGGAACCAGTGAGTCCTGGGGTAGTTTCTAACCACTGTGTGCTGGGGTGGTTTCTATGGGAGCACTTGAAGCTGGGCTGGTCGCTGTGAAACCACTGGGAGTTGGAGGTGTTTCTATGGAAGCACTGAGATGGTTTGAGATTGGGATGGTTTCTGTGTAAACATTAGGAGCTGGGGTGGATTCTATGGAACCACTGGGTGTTGGGGTCATTTCTGTGGAGCCACTGAGTGCTGGGGTGATTTCTATTGGAGAACTGGAAGCTGGGCTGGTTGTTATGAGACCACTGGGAGTTGGAGTTGTTTGTATGGAGGCACTGAGTGCCGTGGTGGTTTATATGAAAGCACTGGGTGCTGGCTAGTATCTATGGAAGCACTGGAAGCTTGGGTAGTTGCGATGTAACCACCGAGAGCTGGGTTTGTACAGAAGCACTAGGAGTTGGGGTGAGTTCTATGAAAGGGCAGGAGGTAGCTCAGGGGGCTCAGGGGGTTAAGACTACTGATTGGAAGGTCAGTAGTTCGAATACAAGCACTGCCATGCTACCATTGTTGGGCCCTTGAGCAAGGCTCTCAGTTGTATAAAAAAAAAGAGAGATAAAAAATGTAAGTCGCTCTGGATAAGGGCGTCTGCCAAATGCCTGTAATGTAATGTAATGTAATGTAATGTAATGTAATGAAAGCACTGCGAGCTGGGGTGGTTTCTGTGGAGGGAATAGAGGCTGGGGTGGTTTCCATGGTAGCACTGGAAGCTGGGGTGGTTTCTCTTGATGCATTGAGGGCTGGGGTGGTTTTTCTGGAACCAGTGGGTGCCAGGGTGGTTTCTATGGCAACAATAAGAGCTGGGGTGATTTCTATGGAAGCATTAGGAGCTGGGGTGGTTTCTATGGAACCACTGGGTGCCAGGGTGGTAAACCACTGAGAGTTGGGTTTGTATGGGAGCATTGGGTGCTTGAGGAGTTTCTGTGAGAACAATGAGAGTTGGGATGGTTTCTATGAAAGCAATGAGAGCTGGGGTGGTTTTAATGGAATTTATTCCTTAGTGTTTTGGCTCAACGTCTGAGAAGAAGCCGTAAGGATGCAAAAGCACACAGCGCCTTCTGCTGTCAGTCACATGCTACTGCAGCCTGTTTTATCAAATCCTTTTTTATTCAGTTCACTCATCTGCTTATACAACAATAGTTTTATTGTGTTCTATTTCATGTTCTGAAACTGAACATTATTTTGCACGACATTCTTTTGCTCCATTTGCGATGGTTTAGTTCTATTATTAAAAATACATATGCAGAGTTGGCTTGGCTTTTATGGGCCATAATGCAGATGCAAACATGCGAAAGGAATGTGAGGTCAACAAATTCCACTGAACAAGAAGCAGTCCTCAGTCATGACGCAGGTGACCTGTTCACTCTGATTAGACCTATGTGTATCTAGAGTACCATACAGCAACATTCTCTCTAATCCTATACCAAGCAGCCAAGTGTCCTCAAATGAACTACTCCCTCACAGAGACAATAACCCACTCTGGAAGGTTACGATCTTGCCACAGAGAACAAAAATTTCAATTATGTATGAGCTAATGGCTTGGGGATAATGTCTTAGACTCATCTGTGTAATAGAAGGCAGTATTTTTTAAACTATGATCTTGAACACACCACATAACTAATGAACCAGATAATTAAGTTCACTGGCAATTATCTTTTGTCAGTCATATAAACTATCATAGAAGGTGTATCTTTTGTGCAGATGTGATAAGCACTTTGATAACATGTGGCCGTCAATTCGAAGAGCTCGATTCTTTGTACGTTAGTGTTACAGCAGTTGCTTTTAGATACTGTGAATTATGCCCTATATTTGTGTCCCATTAAATGATCTCCAGAATGTTTAAATAGGTAACAGGTACGGAACAATTTGGAAGCAATGTGGTGTGACTTCAACACTACAGGTTAATGTGGAAATAAGTCAAGCCTTTTGATGCATCCCATCCGGTCTTCTTGTTCAGAATTAAATCTCAACCCTCAAACCAGGTTATAGATCTTGTTAACCACGCTGTTTATCCTATAATACACAGGTCTTGAGTTGCCTGTACAGTATTAGAATTTGTGACTGTTCCTTGAACATTCCCTTTGGCTTTCAAAACAGCTCCATAAATGAAACAAAATAAACCTTGCAAAATCTGGTCCTTTTTTTTTTACACTTTGATGTCACTTTGGTTGAACTTATCCTGAACATCTGCGTGTAATAAAAATAGGGGTGAGACATCACCCATTAATGTCTCACTCTCCTGTTTCATCAGCTTCTCCTGTCTGACTGTGTATCACGTGTTTATATAATCAGCTATTTGTTCTCTCTCTTCATTCTTGTATTATTAAAAGGTTCCTGGTCTTCAAGAGGGGCATTATTACCAATTCCGTGTAACTGCAGCAAACATGGTGGGAGTTGGCAAACCCTCTGGACCTAGTGAGGCTTTTCTGTGTGAGAGGTGGACGATGCCCGAACCTGGTGAGAGTCTAACATTACCGTTTCTAGTTCTTCATTTGAGTTTTCTTTCAAAGTGCCTTACAAATGAGGCCGAGCACAATTCATGCACAAGGAGTCTGCTCAAGCAGTCTGATAAATTTGCAGCAAGTTTTCGTCACAATAAGTCACGTTACAATTTAATTTGTTTGGTTAAATGTTAACTGGTGGTCCAGTGGGTAACATTGTTGCCTCACACCTTCAAGATTCCTAGTTCAATCCTCTAAATTCAATCCTCGGTTATTGTCTGTGGAGCTTCAAATGTTTTTCATGTCAGTGTGGGGTTCTTCCAAGTTCTCCGGTTTTCTTCCTCATCCCAAAAACACACTGGTAGGTGGATTGGCTGTGGTAGCTTACCCCTAGGTGTGAATGAATATATGAATTTATGTGTCCATGTTGAGCAATGATGGACTGGCGTTCCTCCAGGGTGTTTTCCTGCTCCTCCAGCAGTGTTCCTGGGAAAGACTCTGGGCCCACTGTGATCCTGACCATGATACAGATGACTGGAAAATGGAATGAAATGATTATTTATAATGACATGAACTGGAACTTTCTATTCAGTCAGGAATCAGGGGTGTAACCCTACCATTACAGGGCTTTCTTCACACTCATATCCATAGTGTTACTGATGTATCTCACTTCAGAGCTGCTTAAGATCTTCTCCTGTGTTTGTTTTGTGATTCATAGAGAGAGACAAACCGTGCTAGACAATATGTTTTGTGTGTTACGTCCACCGTCTCTCCCTGCATTCTTCAAATCATTATAATGGGACTAAGAATTAATTAAGTGCATTCAAATGGACAACGCTGTACTTCATTATAACAGAGTCAGAGCTCTGTAGTACTTTATTACTGTATTATTATTATCCTGCCACAGTCACTGTCTGTATGGATGTTATTCTGAAAAGCCCTTGTAGGATATAGGATCGATGAAGACTATTATTTTTCCTTTATTTGTCCCCCTGGTGCCTTCTTGCGATTAGGAAAGCATTTCATTTTCTGGAAGGAGAAACACAATATACAGCTATCATCTGCAAAGAACAGAGACTGCATTTTTAACTTGAGATGTCAGTCCGTGGTGCATCTCTTCCACATGATGCAGTGTAGTTTGATGGATAGATGGACAAGGCCTGGTTTGCAAAAAAAAAAATTGCAGATGTTTTAAATGTGTTTAAATATTTATGCAGTGTGATTTGCAGAGGCTGATATATAATGAGCATTACCCATAATGCACCATAATGTTCCCATTAGCATAATAATTTTTACCACTGACAGCAGGTAGGGAGTTGCTTTACAAACATATGTAATAACATGTAAAGTCAATTATGTGCTTTGTTGGTTAGATGGATGGATGGATGCCTGGATAGATGGGTGGATTGATAAATGTGTGAATGAACTGATAGATTGGCTAAATGAACTTTGGTTGCAAGAAGGACTTTGGTTGCAAGAATTAACGTATGGATAGACTGACAGATTATGAAAATAAACTAACTTTTTAATATGTTGGTTTGATAGACGAATGGATGGGTCAATCCTGACTATATGAATAGATGAATGAATGGACGAGCAGATGGACATATTGATCGGGTTTGTTGGATAAATGGAAGATGAAAGGATGGATGGATTAATGTGCAAATAAACAGACATTGATAACTTGTTTACATGGAAATTAAATAATTGTTGAGCTGATGGTTAGTGAAATACAGTATACTGACTTTCGATAGGTTTGGTTTGATAGATGGATGGATGGATGCATGGATGGATGGATGGATGGATAAAGAAATGGATGGATGGACTGGTTGATGGATAAACTAGCTGACCTATCAATAGGTTTAGTTGGAGAGATGGACTGATGGATGGTTATATGAACTGATGGAAGAATGAATTATCTGACCTGTTGAGAGGTTAGCTGGATAGATGGATAGACTGATGTATTGTCCTTGTTTGGATGGATGGATGGATGGATCCAGTGATAGTGTAGGTTTAATGTTTGAATGAATAGACAGGAGGATGAATGAATGAAATGATTCGGTAGATGACATGAATGAAGGAAAGGATGGATGTCCCTTTTTGCAAGACACTTCGATGCACCAAAGTGCACTGGTTCTCATTATACACTGTCATCATGATGTTCTTAGGGTGCCCATATGACCTTGAATTGAGAGAGGTGCGGCAGGAATCTCTGGTCCTGCTGTGGGCGGAGCCACTGTACCACGGTCAGTCACAAATCACCGGTTATGTTGTGGAGATCAGTGAGGGGGAGGAGTCAGAGGACTGGACCGCAGTGACCCAGGAACCGATTAATGACACGTACCTAAAGGTCAGTATATTGAATTAACTTATACTTTTTTACCCATGCTAAAGGATCCTAAAATTGATGGGTGACCCCTGGTTTAGGAGAGACTTACATTAACTTTGCTGTCAGGTTTCTGGGCTGCAGGAGGGTCAGACATATCGTCTCCGTGTGTGTGCCATCAACAGTGCTGGAGTGGGAAGACCTTCTTTCCCCACAGATCCCATCAGAGTCCAGATTGACCCAGGTCAGTTCCCTTAGCACAGCACAAGGAGCTTTGTTTTGGGATCCAATGTGTCTTGAAAGGTTTTTAGTGCATTTAGTTTCTTGATAGGCAAACACTTTTTTAGTATGTCTTCCTCACAACACTTCTTCACTGTACAGCAAACAGAGACATCGAGATTGGGGTTGATAATGACGGCTTCATATTTTTGAGCTTTGAAGCACCTGAGACCCTTGATCAAATCCAGTTTGAGTGGAAAAAGGACTACAGACAGGCTATCAATGGAGGACGAGCCCACGTGGAGACCAAGCAAAATAAGTGGGTTCTTTACATTCACTAGCAAAAATCATATCTCATGGAGACACTTGGAGACGCACTTGGAGAGGTAGATGTATGGAACAGTTGTAGACAATGTACACGTTGTAAAGTTGTAAAGAAATAGTACAAAATTATGTAGTAAAATTGTAAAGAGAAAGCCTTAAAAAAAATTGTATTAATAAATACTTGTATCAAGTGGTGATGAATTAAGCAAAGTTAAGTTGTAAATTTGCAGCCGACACGTAGGTGACGTTGTTGAGCAGCATGAAGGTACGGTGTAGATGTGCAATATTACATGTTACGTAGTAATTCATAGTTATAAGCTGTTGAGTAAACAGGTAAGAGTGACTGTGTAAAAAGACAGTCGTAAAGCTGTAAAGAGAAAATGTAAAGTTGTAAACAGGCAGTAGTAAAGCAATAAAGTCATTAACTTATAAAGAGTAGTAGTAGATGTGAAAGTCCTAAAGCTTGCATGCAAATATATATAATATATATTTATTATATGTATGTATTAAGGTGAGTAGACATTAAGGTGTAAAAAATAAGGTGTCGAACTGTAAAGATCCTTATTTAATTTTGTTGTTGGGTATTAAAAACAGCAGTGACGGTGCAAAATTGTTAACATGACAAGATGCAATGCATGCCAATAGTGGGTATTAAGTTGTAAATACAGTATAAAAGAATACAATTGTAAAGAGAAGGCATTAAAGTGTAAAGATGCCAACGTAAAGTGTAAAATTGTTGTTAAGGCATCAAAAAGCAGTAGTAAAGTCATTGCACAAAATGGTTGATGCGTCCGACATAGGAAGTAAGTAATTACATAAAAGGCATTAAGATATAAAAAATAGGCAGTGGCGTCAAGTAGTAAAGAATTTAGGTATAAATTTGTGACTGTAAAGTTGTACAGTGTTAACAACTACACAGACACCGTGACAAAGTTGTAAAGTTGTAAGAAGAAATTTGCAAGTAGATGTAGCACAGCAATTCGTATACATAAACATGTATTCATATACATAATTATAGAGCTGTAAAGTTATTACGTCTACATAGTACAATAATGCGTCATATAGAGAAACCATTAAGGTGTGAAAAAATGTAAGGAAAGCTAATAAATAGAAGTTAAATTAAAAAATAATAATAGTAAAGAGCTAAGGGGTAAAATCAGTAATAAACAATAAAGGTGCAGAATTGTACTTTGTAAAAATTGTAATCTTTGTAAAAAAAAAAACCAAAAAAACAAAATCAATGTTAAATATGTAGATGATATAAAACTATCATGATGAAAATGCGTTTGTGTTGCAGGTCTGTTCTCACCTTCAGTGCAGCTGCAGAGGAGGATCTGGGCCTTTACACTGCTGATGTGATTGACAGGCCTGACATCTCCTCTAGCTTTAATTTTACTGCTGAAGGTACAATATCCATCTTTCTGTCCTCTAAAGTCTGGCAGTATCACAAAAAAATGTCTATCCTACATGTTTTTTTTTTCGATAGTTTTTAATTATAAAACAAAATGATGAAGCACTTTAGTCATTTTACTGCACATGAAGTTGATTAGCCAAGACATGGTTGTTGTCTGGAGCTTGACGTTTCAGAAAATAGAAGAATGAAAAAAATGGAATTATATTATCATACAAATGCAATTCTGTCCTCTAATAAGTACAGAATTTTATTGGCCAAGCTATTTCATTTAATACCATATCTTCTTTTTTTTTTCTTTTCTTTTTTTTTTTTTAGAGCAGAATAGGGTGTATGTAGCATGCTAACCTTAAAAACACAGTGAGAAGGATGGGAAAGGACTGAGTTTGACATTGCACTTGTGTTTTGTTTTGTTTTTATTTCACAGATCTGGAGAGACTCAGGGAGTTGAGCTGGCACATCAGGAACCCACGTAAGATCATGCATGAATAGCTGAAAGGGCCATAAACAGAAGGAGAAACACATAAACTATTGGCATATAGACAGACAGACAAACAGACATTAGACTGATAGAAAAATAAACACAAAGTATGTCAGGCAAAATAACAGATTAAAAATACAGAGAAACAGACACAATAGAAAGGCAAATAGATAGAAAGGGAAACAGATAGCTGGATGGATGGATGGATGGATAGACGGATGGATGGATGGATGTACAGTCACAGTCAGATGAAGGATGAACCGCAGGGACCATTTGGAGTAATAACTTATAAGAACTATAACTAAGAACTACAGTATATGGTATTCCATTTACCATAGCGCTGATGAATTCTGTAATCTGATTGGTCAGATTCTGCTTTCTGTTTTATTAAGTTCAAGACAGGGTGAGGAAGTTATGGGGAACTGTTTATAGCGGCTATTATGTAAAGGATAACAGGAGCTAACTTTGTGTGTCACTGTGTGACATTCCACAGCATTTAATGTAGCTATAAATGGATAAAAAGTATGACATGTCATGCTTTCATAAATAAATAAAAAAGCAATAATCATTGGTAAATTGCTCTTGTGCGAGGATGTCTTGTTATAGGAACTTCAAGTGGTAGAGCGGTAGAGCATGTCACGTGGTAGAGCATATCCTCAATTGTTTGATACGATGTACTGTATATATAGTATGGAAACACAGCTGTGTCCACATGGGCTTGTGTGTGTATGTGTAGTTATAGCTCTGTGCTCTGAGGGTTGGCAGGTTGACGTGTCGGAGCAGGGGAACGTGAGACTTTGGCTACAAACGGAGCCCCTGTCCAACGCCGCAGAGCTGCACATGATCCTCAATGACCGAGAGATCTCCTCCACACCGGTGTGTTTGTGTGTGTGGGTGATTCATGATGAATGTGATGACAAATTGCATCGTCACAGATAGTAATAATAAATGCAATTTTGTTTGTTTCACAGTAGGCGCTGAATTATTCAGCATAATTACTGAAATAAACTAAAGTCAATCAAGTAATGTGTTTGGGGCTGATCCACAGGCACGTAAGATCAACTTTGACAAGGCAAACGGTCTGGTGGAGATTCTGTTCGATCAGCTGTCGAAGGACGACGAGGGCTCGTACACAGCACAGCTCAAGGACGGCAGAGCCAAGAATCAGTTCACCCTCGTCCTGGTGGATGAGAGTACGCGATCTCGGGATTTTTTATTTATTTATTTATTTATTTATTTATTT
>JAQMCW010000019.1:3325846-3338513 GCA_030068335.1 Chrysichthys cranchii
TTTATTTATTTATTTATTTATTTATTTATTTTCACTAATGACTTTCTTTTTAAAAAGCTCAGGGGTGTTGATTTATTACTGGGAGCTTAGTTAGTAGTGTGATACCTTAATAAAAAAATATATAAATGGTTATATTGTTGTTACTGAGTAACTGTACGGATAAAAAAAACCACATTACTGTACTTCTATTACATTTCTTCCAGGTCTGGAAATCAGTTTTTCCCCCCTAACTGAGTCTACGACTATGAAATATACAGCACATTAAAAAGAGAAACAAAAGCTGAATATTAGCATTATTTTTTTTTTGGACACGTACAGGACAAAGCAGTAATTACTAAGTTGATAGTTCACTCTCATTTGCAATGCTGAAATCTGTAGTATTTAGCCATCTTTACTCCTGACCTGTTCTGACCCTTTTTTTTAATCTGATTGAAACAGAGTTCAGACAAACCCTGGCCAAATCACTAGCCAAGCGCCGGGACTGGAAGAGACGCTCAGGTGAGAGTCTACTTGGACGTGGAAAAAAAAAAATCCGTACCAGTGTCTGTCCCAAAAAGTAGGCTACACGAAGGCCATGCAGTGTTAGTGGTTCTTAAACTAGAAGCCGCATGGGAGTGCCAAAATTTTTTTAAAAAGTAGGGGGGAAATGGTTCTTACAACTAGTAGGGATTAGTAATTATTCATTATGTCAATTAATTAGATATTTTTTGTTGTTGTTGTTGAATCTGAGTGGTACATGCGTTATTAAATATTATTAAAAGTAAATGCATGCTGACCAATCACAATTCACAGCCATCCACTATCCATCCACGCACTATGCTCCATAAAAGGGGGCTTTAGACCAAAAAAAGTCTGAAAAATGCTGTCCTAAGCTGTCACAGGTTTTTTTTAAAAAATAAGTTTGAAATTGTAAATGTTTCCCAATAGACAGAATCACTGTACAATCTTTATACTTCCTCATATACAGTGCTGCGGAATTGTTGAGTTTGATCGGTCAGAAGATGTTCTGAATTTTCTGCAACAGGAGATCTGACTGTAACTAATTTATAAATCCTCTAAACATTTCAAGATTTAGATTTAGATATAACCTTTAGATTGAACATTTCAAGTTCATTACAGTCATTTGGCAGACGCCCTTATCCAGAGCGACTTACATTTTTTTCCTCATTTAAACAACTGATGAGCATTTTTTGAGGTTAAGGGTCTTGCTCAAGGGCCCAACAGTGGTAGCTTGGCAGTGCTTAGACTTGAACTCCCGACTTGCCAATCAGTAGCCCAACACCTTAACCCCCTGAGCTACCCCCTGCCCCGAGTACACATTTAGTATTTAAATTTAATGCGTGGCACGGTGGCTAAGTGGTTAACACTGTCACCTCACAGAGAGAAGGTCCTGGGTTCGACCCCCAGGTTCGGCACAGGTGCCTTTCTGTGTGGAGTTTGCATGTTCTCCCCATGTCCACATGGGTTTCCTCTGGGTACTCTGGTTTCCTCCCACGGTCCAAAGACCTGCTCATTAGGTAGATTGGCTACCCTAAATTGCCCATTGGTGTGAGTGTGCCAACGTCAGACAGACCGACACGTCGGTTGGGGTGTTTCCATGGTCGGCGAGATGGCTTGTGACGACAGTGGACCCTGCATGGCGTGGGACTAACGCTAGGAAGAAGAAGATTTAGTATTAATATTTAGATATAGCATATAGATTTAGAGTTAACATTTAAATTTATCACTTAAAATTTACACCGCAAAAAATAATATGAGGAAGCTTAACATTCTTTTTGAATGACTTTATCTCTAAATGAATAAAAATTGTGCTAAATGACGGACAAATGACACCTAAGAGCAATCAAACATTTTGGCATGCGCTGTTCTAGGAAAATAATCAATCCACCAGTCAACCCTGTCATTGATTATATTCCTTAATGGCACAAATTCAAGTGTGTTATTCCTTTCGTATTACTGTCTTTACAGTTATCTTCTTTAATAATTGAACTACGATAGCTCGTGGCCTATTTATATTACAACAGATAGCATTTGAAATGAAGGACAACAAATGAATATTTATGGTCTATTTATGTAGAATATCATTTATTTATACTTTAATAGTGGATAACTGTACTGTCGTTTTTGACGCTACTGTATGCCATGCTCAGTATTTTGTTGTTGTTTAGGTTTTTTTGTTTGTTTTTTATCAGGACCCTACTTTGAGGAGTTTTTGTCATGGACTGTGACAGAGGACTGTGAACTGATAATGAAGTGCAAGGTCAGGCTGCTAAATTAAGGACAACATTTATGACAAAACTGAGGCTGATATATTAATCCCTGGGTCAATTTCCAAAAGTCATGCATACTATAAAACTATAAACATGAATGATTATCAGAAATCGTGAACTACTTGTGAAATTAATTTCAGGTTGAATTGGTGCAACTGCTTCCAGAGAGTAGCAAACAAAATTTGCCACAACTCATCTCACACCTTCAGCTTGATTTTCACTCTGGCAGGTGACGAACATGAGCAAGGACACGAAGATGAAGTGGTTCAAGGACGGCGTAGAGATCACACAGGTTGTGTACGAGCCATCCGGAGTGGGCACATTCACCATTCCGCAGGTACGTGTTTCCACACGCATTACTGTTATTAGCTAGTTTTTGCTAGTAATGAATTCCTAATACTGCTTTGTGCTGAAATTGTAACGCAGGTGACTAAGAAGGAAGCCGGCGTGTACAGGGCCGTGGTGGCTGATGGTAGAGGAGAGGATGAGAGCATTCTAGACTTAGTGGACAACGGTGAGAAACTGAGACGCCTTAGCAAAACACGGAGAAGTGTCTTTTGTTAACTTAAAACCTTTATTGTTACAAGAAATTCAGTTCAACTCAAATGAGACTGTGATTCGGTTAATACTTTAAGGTTGAATTTGACGCCAAGAGTTAAAGATCAGATATAAACAATTTCTCCCTTGTAAGTCAGTGAACCAAGTTGGGTATCTGTTTGCACTGCCAGTTTAGCATCTTAAGTGTGAATGAGAAGTAAGCACACTATTTTTAACCGTCAGATTACTTTGATTCGCTGTGCTTTTTCTCCCACAGTTTCCCAGATATTGCCCGCAAACCTGCTTTAACTCATCTATCCTGTGGCCAATGAACATGCTTATGTACAACTTTTGGAATGAATGAGTTATTGTTTCATGTTGAAATGAATGGAGTTTCAGAATCAAAGTCTTCATGTTCGTAACTTAACATGACACCTCAGGGCAACTCCCCCAACACATATGCACATGAACTCAGTCATGACTTGCACTCGCCTTTTTCTTGCTTTTTGTCCATCCATTTTTCTCCCATTGGCAGCAATGCATTTTTGGCCTCATTCACATGAATGGTGTTTTGCAATTAAAGTCACCCTGTTCAGTCAGACTTCATCAAAACGCCACCAAACTTCATTTCACAGCTCAGACCAACTCACCCCATACACACATCCATCCAACATGAGCTGCACAAGTCTTTTTGTTTGTTTGTTTGTTTGTTTGTTTTACAGTGTAGCATTTACACTTTCATTTTCTTCTACAGGATTTTATGAGATGTTATCTAGCATTTATGGAAGGAGTCTCCAGTGTTAGCACTTTGTAATGCTAAGTTTTCTGTGACTTGAAAGTCTTCGAGAGAGAGGATTTTATGCTTTCTGGTTACTCCGATATAAGCTTCAACATATTAGCTTCAAGAAAATTAATCAAGATTCTGGTAAAGGTCAGGACTGTTTATAGCTGCTATAATGTTAGTGTAAGTACGTATAACTTGCATGCTGGACAATCCCCAACATTAAATTTTCATGTGTTATAATGTGTATAAAGATCGCGGTTACAAGCGGCCGAAATGAGTTTCCATCGCAGGGTGGCGGGGCTCTCCCTTAGAGATAGGGCGAGAAGCCATCCTGGAGGGACTCGGAGTAGAGCCGCTGCTCCTTCGCATTGAGAGAAACCAGTTGAGGTGGCTTGGGCATCTGATAAAGATGCCTCCTGAACGCCTCCCAGGTATGGTGTTTCGGGCATGTCCAACTGGGAGGAAGCCCTGGGGTAGACCCAGGACACGCTGGAGAGAGTATGTCTCCCGGCTGGCCTGGGAACGCCTTGGTGTTCCCCCGGAAGAGCTGGAGGAGGTGGCTGGGGAGAGGGAAGTCTGGACCTCACTGCTTAGGTTGTTACCCCCATGACCTGACCCTGGAGAAGCAGAAAAAGATGATGATGATGATGAATGTTTTTTTAATTAACAAAAAGTCAATCCGTTCATTGGCAAAATGCTGTGGTATAAGAGGAGTAAAACTGGTGATAATCAATCATTCAGATTTGCATGGCATTGCCACATCATTATTATTTTCTTATAATAATACTCTCAGGATTTTATTGCTCATGCACTTACTGAACAATATGCTTTATGGTTAAGACTTAGACATAACCAGTGGCTTTAAAGTTTTAAATCCTGATATATTGCTACTTACTGTACAAATAATATTACTGAGCAAAATAATGTCTTTTCAGGTATTTAGGCCTGGAGGTTTTGGACTTCAGACTTGGATGACTGATCACATCACTGTAGCCTGCATTGTGTACATTTTGTCTTTGGCTGAGCTGTTCCTTTAAACGAAGACTGAACAATAAATTGTACCTACATATAAGAGTTAATTCAAGACCGAAAACGTTTATAATGCACATTATATTTTCCCCTAACAGCACCTAACACCTAAGTTTTGTAGTAAAAATAGTCATCTCAGACATTTCTTTTCACCTCTTTTCTCTCAGAGTTTGAGCGGTTGATGCGATGCCTCAACAGAAATTGTGGTAAGTCCACAGGGATCTGCAGAGTCACATAGAGTGACTGTAACATATATATATATATATATATATAAAGCTCAGCATCACTCGAGATGTCTCCCTGTTCCTCTGTTCGACTGTCTGATCTACAGCTCTCTCTGCTGGTCCCCTGAGCATCCAGTGCACAGCGGCTGGCTTTAAGCTCTACTGTTCTCTGAAGTACTATCTGAGCTACATGAAGACCAGCTGGCACTTCAAGTGAGTCTCTGGCTTGTGTGCTTTCATAAAGCTCTTGCTTTGATTTGGAGCCCCAGTACACACAGCAACTTTGTAAAGACCCAAGTTCAGTGTTTATACACTTGATCAGAGCGTCAGGCGTCTCTGGGTCAAAAAGAGTGGAGCTTAAGTTCCAGTTAGTCACCAGTTGATAAGAAAAACACATTGTTTAACTAATGTTAGCTACCTTTTTTTCAACAAGCTTGGGTACTTTTGTTTCTTAATGTAATGGTTTAACATAATAGTTAAGTTTGTGATTTTAAATTCACAATATAATAGTATTAGCTAAAATGAACGACCTTGCTAGCAAATTTTGGAATATAATCGCTAGGAGTATAAAAGCTAATCTAACGTTACAATGCCTTGCCAGTTAGCTGCTATCGGTTTAAATTACAGAATATAACAATTACCAGTGTGGCTAGTCAACATCTGCTAGCTTGGCTAACACAATATGCAACCTAATATTGGCTCTAGGTCTAGGTAAGAACCTGCTTTATGCAATGACACAAAAATAACACTGGCCTCATGTTTGCTTCCTTATTATAAAACTTTTTTTTTTTATATAGTTTTAGTAACACAAACTATCTTGATAGCTAATTTTGCTAGCTAAATAATATCAGAGCCCTATTAGAGAGATCATATTAGCATTAGCTAAGATCAATAGGACAGGTCAGTGCATTGTTGTTTCCGTGTGTGTGTGTCTGGCTAGCTTAAGCAAGCCAGCTGATTAGTGTTAATTATTATTGTGTGTTTAAATAAGGCTCTAAATTCAGTTAAAGTTTTGGGGGGGAAACGATAGGGATGATATCATATATTGAACATTGCACCTAGTGACTAAATTTAATTTATTCACCCCGAATGCTGACCCAGAAGTGCTTGTCACTTGGCAAGCTGGATGCTAAACACTTCTAAAGACGTTTTCATGGCGGAAAACATACGTTAGGAGCAGCACATTAATTAAAATCTGTTCTATGCCTTGCCAGAGATGTTTTTATAGAAGTATAAAAGCTTGAGAGTGAAAAGTATTCTTTTTCATTGTCATGTAACAGAGAGAGAAGGATCGATCAGGATGAGAGAACCAAGCCTGGCAGCAGCATGCAGAAGGTCTGGATTGAGATCTTCAACCCCACTGAAAACGACAAAGGAAAATACATCCTGGAGATGTTTGATGGGCAGGAAACACACAAACGCTCTCTGGATTTATCTGGACAAGGTAGAGTGGTTTATATATTATTCATGCAGTCTGACACAGGCAAGTCATCCTGGTGGAGACATGCATGTATGTGTGTGTGTCGGGGGGGGTGTCAAAAAGGGTTTTCACATTTGTACCAGTCCGGAATGTTATTGACGATGTGTTTGGGTTACAGCCCTTCAAGATAATTTCATGTTATCCTTCAGTGCCCAGCCACTTACCAAAATCAAGACTGTGTGGAGAAAGGAATTGGGTATACAATTAAATGATGAAATTCGGGGCTTAGCTATTGAATGTTTTTTTACCGCCCAAACCTACAAGGATTCTGGCTCAGTTTCTTTGACATCATGTCTAAGGTTCTTGGGCTAGTCATACACCCATGCCCATTGATTGGCATCTTTGTTGTCCCCAGTAACACAGTCCCACTAACTTCTGTGCAAAATGACATTATTGCTTTTTCATAAATATTTCCTTAATAGCTAGACATGTAATATTATTACACTGGAAATCTGCTAGCAGCTCCTCCATCTCTCAATGGCTTAGAGATACTATGTTTTTTTATAAAGTTGGAAAAAAAATCAAATACTCATTGAAAGGGTCAAGAGCAAAGTTTTTCCAAAAATGGCAACTATTTATTTCTTATTTTAAAGAACTACGGGTGTTGCCTGGTTGAATTTACCATTCCCATTTTCTTTTATATTTCTTTTATGGTATATTGCGCGTTGGTCGGACAGAGCCAGGGTGGGTTAGTGTTGTATGTTTGTTTGTTTGTGACTTGTTTTGTCTATTTTCAATATTTGAATGGTATTGCAAAATCTTGTGGGGTTTTTTTTTGCAAAAAAAAAAAAAGACCCCTACAAAAAAGGTAACACTTCCAAAATGTATACGTTGATTCAGAATACAAACCCACCCTCATGGGGTAAAACAAGATTGGCATGGGAGCAAGACTTGAACATTGTGTTACCCAAAGAGTTTTGGCAAGGTTGCCTAGAGGGTATTCACACTTCTTCTGTCTGCGTCAGACAGTGCCTGATCCAGTTTAAGGTGTTACATCGTTTACACTATTCAAATGACAAACTTGCGAGAATATATGCTAATATTAGTCGGATGTGTTTGCGATGCCATCAAAGTCCAGCCACTGTTGGCCATATGTTTTGGCACTATCAACCTCTGAACAGTTTCTGGAAGAATATTTTTTGAGGTCTTGTCTTGTGGAAAACTGATAGTGCCCTCCCCGCATTTCTCCATATTTGGAGTCCCTCCTCCTGAAATTTCGGTGTCTGTGTTGCATGCAAAAGAAATTGCCTTTGCATCATTAATGGCCCGAAGACTTTTTCTTCTTCAGTGGAAGTCTGACAAGCCTCTGTATTTTTGGACTTTTGTACTCCGAACAGTTGAGTTAGGGAGATGCTATCTATGCTGTACTTTGAGAAACTGAGATATGGTAGGGACAGTTGCAGGCAGTGGCGGAACAACTGCACACAAAGCCCCGGGGCAAAACACCGATTGCCCCCCAATGCCCCTCCGTGACTGTAATTACGGCCGGGGGGGGGTGGCGTCGTCATTCTGAAGCTGTAATTACGAACGGGGGGATTGTTGGGGGGAGGGATCGGTGTTTTCACGTTTTTGGGAGGGGCCTTTTATGGCTGGGGGGAGGGCCTCCTACGATACAGGGGAGGGCTCTTGGCCCAGGGGCGGTAGCCCCGCCCGTAGCTCCACCCCTGATTGCAGGGACAAAATTCAGAGTGACTTGGTAGCCCTTAACTGAATATGATAGGAGCCTGAGTTCATTTTAAAACAATAGTCAGAGCAGCCAATCATTAAATAACTATAAAATGCATTTTTATAATGCAAGGATGCTGAATGAAGGAGCCTTTTTTCTCTCCCCTTTTTCTCTCTACGTGGGTGACTGGGTATATTTTTGTTTGTTTGCCTGTATATGAGAAAACTTTTAAATAAAGTATTTTTAAAAAAAAGAGTTTTCACTGTGTCAATAGTTGACACTGAAATTATTTAAGCATCACAGACTCATTGTGTCCAGAGTACTAGATAATTAGATTCAGTCTCCAATCTGATCTAAACCCAGATCAGACTTTCTAATACATAGTTCCTGACATCTGTAGAAAAATCCCATGGACACTATAGACACACATATAGAAATCTTATATTCAAAATGCTTTTTAAAAAAAGCCACATGGACAACATGAGACAAACACACAGAATACTATGTACAAAATAAAACGCTGAAGGCACACTGAATTTTCAAAATGCACCATAGGGCGCGTACAAGCAACACAGTACCCTTATCAGTTTGAATATTTTAATGATGTCCTACATTAAAAAGGCAGAATATATTAACTAATGTGTTATTATTATTATTATTTTTTTTTTATCGCCTCTCTGCTGTCTCTACCCCTAAAGTATTTGCAGATGCTCTTCTGGAATACCAGAGGCTGAAGTAAGTGAAGTTTTTGCATTGCTTTTTTTGTTTTTTCATCTATCACTTCATAAACGTATCTTTTCATTGTAATATGATTTGCATGTCTTTGGAGTAAATAATGATGTGGATTTAATACGTTTTGTTCCATTGATAACAGGCAGGTGGAAATTGCTGAGAAAAGTAAGTATATTTTTAAAGGACCATGTCATAATATGTTTACAATAAAGTGAGTATCAGATTATATATCAGATTTCTCATCAAATACAGCGTTCATAGTTGGTCAGGTTTGTTCAAATTCAGAAAGTGTTCAAATTCATTAAACCTGAACGCATCTGCTAGAATAGAGGATTTTGGAAGAGTAAACTTCCTGCCGGAGGAGATTTATTAGTGCACTGTATGTTTAGTCTTTACGGTTACAAATTGCACATAATGCTGTCTTTCTTCAAGGTGTTTCACATGGAGACTAGATTTTTTTTTTTATGAAGGCAAGTGTAGAAAAATATGAGCTGTGTCGGATTAACAGCATATACGTAATTAATCTGATGATTAGCCTAAAACCCAGACGGAAAATAATGGCTTTAATGTCATATTAAATAACGTATGCTGTTTACATGACTACTCAAAGAATCTGGGACCTTATAAAGGTGCCATCTTTATCCTGGGACTTAAAATGACAACCGATGTTAGTATTTACATTAGCAAAGCTACTCATATATACTCATATAGAGTTTGTTTACCTTGTGGCTTAGCTTACCTTTCTGCTGAGCTTCCTGTACTTCATGCCTACAAGCTTACCAAAGGTCTCAAATCAGGGCTTTTGGAAAATGATGTAACATAGGAAACCAGAAACAATGAAAATACAAGCAATTAAAGCATTTAAAAAAGTTCTACAATTACTGAATATATGAACGAAAAGATAGAAATATAGAAATGAAGGAATTGGCAATATTCTGCTGCATGAATAGTCATATAGAGTATAGAATAGCACTTGATGCAACACTTCCACCCAGGCCTAAACGTTAACCTGATAAACCTGACTTACTTTACAGTTATTCAGCTTAAAGCATGTTTTTCAGCAACTATTATTCAGTAACTTCAGTGAAACTGGAAGGAAAATTTGTGTACCTACAAGAGTCTGGATGCACTAATACACCCTGGGAGCTAAAAGAAAGTCGTGGGATTTGACCTCTAACAAGCCACCTTAACCAGTGGTTATTTTTCTTGCAAGTTTTGTTTCACTTTGGATAAACTCTCTCAGAGGCTGAACCCTGTTTATTTTTCAAGATCGTGCCAGAGTCACAAAGGGATTACCGGACGTGGTGGCCATCAGGGAAGACAAGGTATTTTCCAGCAGTTATTCTGAAATGAGTTAATGACATAATAAAAACACATCTCACCTTCTCATTCACTTCCTACTTCTCTCTCCTTATCTCTCTCTCTCTCTCTCACACACACATACCCAGTCTCTGTGTCTGACCTGTTTCGCTGAGGGTGACCCCATGCCGGAGATGTTCTGGCTGAAGAACGACAGGGAGGTCGTCTCTGCAGGGCGCTTTAGTGTGGGCAAAGACAACAAGTGCACGACTCTCACCATCTACTCAGTCTGCATGGAGGATTCAGGCAACTACAGCGTGTTTGTACGCAACACGTACGGCACGCAGACGGTAAACGTGACCGTGGGCGTGTATAAACACGGTGAGAAACCGCAAGCCGGTGCAGTGGAGATGTAAAGAAGGAGCGAGGGGTGAGCAAATGAAAGGATAACGTGCTGTAGAAGTATAAGGAAACATTTAGAGGTCTATTCAGGAATTAGTTCAACTTAGGAGTAGAATGGTGTGATATGCTTACAATATGATAATAAATATAAAACTTTGGGTTTAAAAAAAAACAACAACATGAATCAGTCACTGATTATACCGGGTGTAACTTGTTCTTGTTCTGCAAATGTTCCCTAACTTTAAAGTGAATTAGAAACAGATAAAAATTATGCAATATTCTTTAATTACTTTTTTTTTTTTTTTTTTTTGGAAATTGGTAGAAAAGGAATAAAACACTGACGAGATGCTGTTATTGGAAAATGATCATCTTTGATAATAACAGTAAGATCACTTTGCATTGAGTCTCATCACAGCACCCTGTTGTTGATTATTTTCCTACAACAGCATGTCTCAAATTGTTTTATTACTCACGTGTTTTAGAGGTAACCATAAAACTATTTGAGATTTGCTTATCACTGTCATCCATCATCCATAGATCCAAATATTTGCCAAATTAATACAATTACACCTTTAAATACAGTATTTCTGAACTCCCTTCAGTAAAGCTGTTTTAAAGCTTCCACGGCTTTTCAAATGTACAAAATCACCTCTTATTACTAAACAAACAGAAGAAAAAGGGCTCTCACATGTCTCATTAGATAACACGTAATTAACGGTGAAAATACCTGGCCTTTGGGGAGAATTCATTCACTGAAATCGTGTCTGCGATCTTATCTGGGATTTTCTGTTTCCCAGACCTTGTGATTAATATTCAGTGTGTGGAAGACTATACAATGACACAGAGCATCTTTACACCAAATTTATGTCATTTTTGCCAAACAATAACCAATCCATAGCAAAATTCCCATATGTGTTTTAAGTCTGGGCTAACCCTGTGTTTGTTAACTGACACTGTAGGTTTAGTATTGCCCCATTATGCAATTTCAGTCTGAGGGTACTTTACTATAATGTAAAGTTTAAGGATCATGGCTTTTGAATGTGTTTGGGGAGGGTTTTTTTTCTGTCAGATATACATTAAAGTCTGAATTAAATTGACCTGTCATATTTTTTGTCACGTCGTTTATTTATAAAACTGGTCATGCGAGACCTGGGGATTATACAGTTCTGTCTCACTTTTTGCACAAAAGAGCAACATTACACCACATTTATTCATGATGATAAAGACCCAGACCATTTGTGCAGCATTTTTAGCTTGCAGTGTTTATTTAGTCATCATCTTCCTTTTTTTTTTTTTTCTTCCTGGTGGGTCGGTGCGAGTGGTGAGATCACTTGCAATGATTATTGCATTCAAGAGTGTCACTCCACATGTGCTTTGTTTAGTAGGAACAAAGGTTCCTCCATAGGTAGTGGTCAATAATCCCCATCCTGTAAGACTTCACAATGACAGCTGTGACGCACACTAAGGCTGGACCCTCTTTGTGTCTTTGTTGGGACTCTGACGGGGCTCAGGTGGACGGCTGCTCCCCATCCTCTGCTCTGTCTGGGCCAGGTAACGTTTGCACACCTCCCTACTCTTAGACAGAGCTTCAAACAGTGGCTTCCTGTCCAACATCTTTTCACTCATTTCTTTAATAGCTGTCATGGCCTCCGCACGTGGCCCTCTTGAGCGTCCGCTCACCATCATCACCTCTAAGGGACAGCGAGGAGATTAAAGAAGCAAAGAATGAGCTTCACATGCATGATAAAATATAAACAGAAAAGATATGTTAGTATTGGTGTACTGGTAATGGATGGGTAACTGGTAGTGATAATACTTTGTGGGGGAGAATGTAGGAGTTCACCTCGTTTCATGTAGTACTACCTGGATAAAGGAGATACAACATTAGCTCCTGATGGATTGTTTATCCTGGGAGTAAACAGAAAAAAGGAAAGCACTAGTGCCCTTTTTCTACCAACAAGGAATGGGTTCTTGTACCAGTTCCATTCAGGATCCTTTGATCCTTGGTGCCAGCTAGTGAACCTACCCATGTTTACACTAGTTTTGAGTGGAACAATTGTAGTCAAGGATACATCATCATACAGGGTCAGGGTGCTCCGCAATGCACATCATAAGTAAACAGTAGTGAGATGGCGGATTGCACTGATTACCTGTGGGCTTTTTATCTGCTATTGCAGATATTTGTCTGATATTTGTCCATTGTTCTCCATTACTGCGCTCCGGTTCCTCTCCAAACTAATGACA
>JAQMCW010000019.1:3352082-3362395 GCA_030068335.1 Chrysichthys cranchii
TTTTATATGTTGTTAAAATGACGTAGGTTTAAGAGTGTAGAAAGTGTTTAAGAGCATAGGACGTGTTTATAAGAGTGGAAATGGTTTATAAAGCCTTAATAAATAAATTATAGAGTAACCAGTAATTAAGAATAGTAACAATGATTATTGGTTTGGTTAGTCAACCTGGCCACCATATGATGTAATATAAATATGATAAATATGACTTTGCATGTTTATTCAAGCAGGTGCTGTTCTCCTGATTAAAATGTCCAGACACAAGCTAGCCAAAGAGTTAAAAAAAAAAAATGTATCTGTATCAACTAAATTCTGCTGTTAAACCTGGGAAAGGAGTGGAGTCTGAAACCGGAGATCACAGAACGCCCAGTTACATCATCGCAACAAGCTACAAGTCAAGACTTCGTTTAAAAATACAGTGAACCAGACGTGCGTCGTCTGAAGAGCATAAACGTAATCATCCTAAATGATATTTTATAGAGTGCATGATAACAGTGTCCAAAATAAAATCTGTTATGTATTGAAGCACGCTGATGAAATATATTTAAAAAAAAAAAAAAAAGACGGATTAATGGTTTGCATCCAAGTTTATTTTTGAAATTCCCTACGCCCCCTATACAAGAAAAACTGACTTTTTTTTTTTCCACAAAGGCAGCAGTGAACTCTCAGGTCATAATGTTTATGTTCAGGGCAATGAAGGGGAAAAACAAATTCATAATCACAGTGAAACCTTTCTTTTTCTTTAAATACATCTGCTGTCATCTTTGGCTGCAGTTCGGCGGACAGTCTGCTGTCGGGCCGCGTTTTCCTGCGGGGAGTTACAGTTCGAGCCAATGGAGCCAATACAGGAATGTACGTTTACTCGGAAAACAAATTAAAAAGAAAATGAGAACCTGCGGTGTCCTTGTTCAGAACCCAAGACTGTGAAAAATATGAGGAGTGGAGGGGAAAAAAAACAAAAAAAAAAAACTATTACCGCCAAGGATGAGACAGCACTTTCTTTTAAATTTCATAAAACGGTATAGACAAAAAAAAAAAAAAATTCTACAAAAATGGAACTAGTAATATTACACAACATGTAAGTAAACACTCGTCACCCTCTACACAAAGCCGAAGTTCTTGGTCTTGATGGCGAGGAGGAGCTTCTGCTTGAGGATCTGTTTGGAGGAGTAAAGCGGCACGTAGAGGCGCGAGATGCACGTGTTGGCCGTGGGCAGGTGCTGGTCGTCCGGAGGCCTGATGGTGATGGATGGCATCGGTTGGAAACCTTCCTCGCTGGCAGGCAGGGACGGGCTGGAGGTCCAGAAGTACACCTGCAGCACAGGTGCCAATATTACACACAGGAAAAGCACGATAATGAAAATATACTATATAAATATTAAAATGACTTCAAATTATACATTTTTACTGTGATTAAAATCAAAGACTGATAAGTGGCAGCAGTAACAACAATCATCACCACCACAACACTAATAATCTGAATTAAATAAGCAATCGGTAAAATTAAAAACCTTAATCTATTAAAGCTTACCTGACTCTGCAGCCAAAGCATCACGGTAAAATTCAGTACAGACTAAAATATCACTATTAAGAATAGATGTGAAGCTCTGCATCAAGATTTTATGGATTTTTGCTGCTGCCATGTGATTGAAGCCTGACTGGATAATTGCATGAGCGAGCAGGGGTACAGGTCTTCTTCCTCGAGTGGCTGGCGAGCATGTGTGTAAACTTTGCCTACAGTCAACTTGAAAGAGAAACCGTACCAGATCCTGCCTCTCCGTCATGCTCATTTTCTCCACGATGGACCAAAACCAGCGCTTAAACTGCAACAGCTTCTCTGCATTCTCACCTGGATCAACATCAAAAGGAATGAGGTAAAGTGAAAAGGGTTAACAGTGCCCAAAACTTCACTTAAAATACCAGAATGTTTCTTAATTGAATAAACACATTGTTTGGTGTCTCGTTTTTGTTTGTTAACTGGTGCATGGCTTGTACTTGCACATCAGCACTAGTTATTACAATTACAGCAGGTCCTCGGTTTACGACAGCCTCGACCTGCAGCGTTTCGTGGTCACGTCGGTCGCCATCGCCCATAAATGTATTAAGAAAGTCTTGTTCCGTCATTCCGAAGTATGTTAAAACAAATTTTGCACAGGAAGTAGTTGGCGAGCGGAGCGGACGAATACGTCGTCACGTGGCGCTATACGAGGAAGACGGCTTTGTTTACATTCGTACTTATGTACATTTCGGACATCCGTTACAAAAAAAACTTTTTTAAATTATTATTGTTATTGTTATTATAAAATATTTTTACGTTGCTAGATGGATCCATACTGTTTAATGACACATTACATTGTTGTTGTCGGCGGCTCTCAGAGCACCAGGACTCTCTGTGCTCATATCTAAATGAATGCGGCGCTCAGGATCGACCTCTCAACCAAACCCGGCACAGTTCATACAAACCCTGAGCACAAACGTACGGACCAATCAGAACAGTCATTCACCTCATCAGCCAATCAGTGCGAGGTCTTTGCAAGGTTCATAGCTACTTTCCCCGCCATCCCTTTTCGTTACCTAGTTGGAGATCCGGGCGCCGTCGTGGGCTGTTTTAACATTATATACGTGAAAGGATCTGCTCCTTTGAAATCATGTGTGATTACAAAGCAGCGCAGTGGTCTCATTATTGAGATGGAAAGATTATTAGTGCTTTGGCTGGAAGACCAGCATCCACGGATACGTCTCTCAGTGAGGCTTATATGTTGATTGAGTTTACCACGGTGTTGGCGTAGGTGAGTGACATGCGTACTTATGTACAGTACACGTACGCGAGTTCCGACTTACGGCGAAAATCACGTAACGTCGCTCCGCAGGAATGGAACTCCGACGCAAGTTGAGGACCCCCGTAGTTCATTTTCTTTAAATCACCACATAATTTGTGTCACCAGCCCTCTCGCTTGCTCATAAGGAACAAATAAACTGATTCCTTTATATGGATTGAATTTAGATATTTCTGTGAAGTTGCTTTGGGAGAAATAAAACTGAACTTAAAACCTGCCATGAAATCAAAGGAAATGGCTAGGGGTACCCAGACCCCACACTGCTTAGTAGTGAGCTAGACAGGATGGACAGAAAGCAGGTTCTGTACCGGATTCGTCGTTGAACGAGGTGAAGCTGATGAGCATCTGCACGTTGACCTCGCCGCAGCCGTTGACGAGCAGCCTGAAGTCTTCAGCTGTGAGATCCTCCAGAGCGTTCTTGGGGAGCACATCCAGGAGGCCCTTCCTCATGGCCTGGGAGAGGGGGGGGAAAAAAATAGAAACTATAAACTCATTTTAAATTTTTAATTACCAAAGTTCTGTTTTGTGTCTGAGCTTCACAGAGGAACGCAGGAACACAAATTTCAAGGCTTTTAGATCTTAAATCGTAACTAAAATTTAGTTTAAGTGGAAATGCTGCGTGGAAAAACAAACGGGGGGGGGATTTATATTTTCAGAGGCTGTTAGTTTTTCCTTATTTTCTAGTCCAGGGTACGTCTAGTTATTAATCATCATCATCTTGTAGATCTTTATTGGTCATTGGTCAGCTCCTGGAAAACCAGGTAAATTTTTCACATTTAGTTTTTGCCAACAATAATAAGTTGCTACACGAGGATCAGTAATATCGGCGGCAGGAACACACTGAAAATCTGCACTCACATGCAGAGGCTGCTCCGCGACCACCAGCATCCTGTGTTCAGCGTATCTCCTCACGTACTCGTACACGTTCTGAGGGGTCACGGGCATGCTGCTGCCACCTGCCAACAGCTCCACCTGAAAAACACACAATCACAACACTCAACAGTCACCGTTTTCCAAAGTTAAGGCAGTCGGAGCAGAATAGCAGCACTGGATGTGTAACTGTGAGACCACAAAACTGGTACAAAAACAAACAGTGTTTCGTACACAACCTGAAAACATAGGCACCTTGTTAGCTAGAGTTCATAGTCAATCATGCTAACCTCTAGGCTGGATTGTACATGTTGAGTAAATACCAAATGACTAAAGGACTAGAGCGTGTAGAGCGTGAATTGGGAACGGCGTTAACCTGTCCAGATCCTTCTTCCTTGCAGAGGTCGATGGCGAAGGCGAGGTCCATTGCAGCGAACACGGCCTCCGCCTCGCTTGCCTGCGAGTGGCGGATCAGCTGCCGCAAACTCTCATACATCACTGGGTCGAAGAACGCAAAGTCGTGCCAGTTCACCTGCATCTCACACACACACACACACACACACAAATCGTTTGCAAAAGTTGTCTAAATTAAATCAGGTTCTATTCACGTTGGTGCATCACAAGGTTAACGTTTTGGTGCAAAAATCTTCCTGGGCGCATACAGGGATAATATCACACATGACCCACCTTTCTTCCCAGCAACACTTTGATGACGTGCCTATTCAGGGTGATGGGACACAGTTCATTCTGCAAGAGACACAGGCCGAGTATTCTGGACAAAAGAGCAGAAAGAGACGCCTGAAGTCAACGACTCGTCAATAAAACCAGAATCCATGTTTAAACGTTAATAACTGGTCACTCGAACGCATCGTCTTCCACATCCGGGGTCCTACCTGCCGATGTTGCGGAAGCAGTTGAGCCTGGCCTCCGAGTTTTTTCCAGGCCGGGGGGAGTAGAAGCCCCTCTTTCCAGGCTGATAAAACAGAGGGGCGTTATCGTCACTGTCATCCGTGTCTTCCAGTTCCATGTCCACCACGCTCCGAGTGGAGGCATGTCTCTTCCTGTTCTCCTGCTGCACAAACACATGGCACGTGTTGTTAGAATCCCAGAACTACTGCCTGAACGGCCAGTGCCATCACCAGCTACAAAGAATTTTGTGGCAAATTAGTACCTGTGCTTTCTCTGGTGTGTCGAGGAGACCAAGATCTAGTATGCTGTCCGCACCATTTTCCCTTCAAAACAGAAAGAGTGTGAAGAAAAGTCAGACGTACTACCAGACAATCAGAATGTCTTTCACAGACTTTATATAAAAATAAATAAATAAATAAAAAATTAAACTCTAAGTACCTTCCATGTGTGATAAGGAGCTCCATGGCCTCCTCTACACGGGCTCGGAGGGAATCCTCGCTGGCCAACAGCAACAGCAACTGAGCAGGTGAAAGTTCCAGCAACATGCCTGTGATTTTACTGGCAAACGCCTGCAGAGAGAGAGAACACTTGCGTGAACATTATGATAGCCATCGAGCAAAACCATGGGAACGTTTTACGTCATCCTGCACCATCTTGAGGCTCGTCTATCTCATTTGTGCTCATTTATCTGAAATGAAATCTCTGCTGTACCTCATACGGGTCACACCTAGGTTTTGTTCTGCTCTGGAGTCCTAAAGACCCTTAAACATCACCAGCCTTTCCAGTGCGTCAGACTTTATATCATGTTACTGTTTCTCAAGCAGTGACGTCACGACTCTGCCAAGTGAGCACATACCGGCTGCATGGCATGGACACGGGGATACAGACGCTCCCCTAAAGCCTGTCGGTGAGCAGGTAGGGGGTCTGGCTCGTCACTGGGGTTCCCCTCTGATGCAGGACGGAACGGCCGGGTGTCAATGGACAGCTGCCTACGAGAGTCCCTGTAGCAAACGGAGTACACAGGTACAGAAAACAGAAATCAGCAAGCCATAAGAATTAATCCAGTTTGAACACGGCTTTACAAGGAGGAGAGAAGGCACATGGGTACTTTTATCTTCTGGTACATACAAAGCACTCAAATTTGCCATTAAACTCACTTTTATACTATAAAACAGTACAGCGCTGTGTTCTACCTAGACACTTTGGATGAAGCTCAATTTTATTGCGGAAAACAAACTTAGACGCCCCCCGTCCCCCCCCATTGTAATTTTAATGAGGACTTTGAACCTGATGGGATAATTTAACGAGGAATAACGTTCGTCAGGCTGTACCAGATGCAGCTCAGCCTCACCTGTCGCGGTCTCGTCGGGATCCTGCCCTCAGGCCACCACTCCTCCTTTCCCTCTCCCGGTCTCGGTTTCTTAAGCGCTGCATCAAATCTGCACACAGACACACACTGGGTATCAGGCCACATCTTTATAGCTCACTCTAGACCTTAGGGAACGTTTCAGCTTTGTGTGATTAAAGAAGGATATTTACAAAAAACAAAAACCTTTATAAAAGCTGACAGCTTTCATATACCATTACTCGGCGCAAGGCATTTCTTTAACATATTAAAAAAATAAAATAAATAAAAAAGAACTAGGAAGTGATACAAAACAATACAAAATTGCTTGGGGGAAAAAAAAAAAAAAACCTTATTGGATTATTGTTATCAATACAGCTCTTATTACAAACGACGTTATTGTGAAGAAGAGTTGGAGCTTACTGCTGGCCTGCATGCCCTTGCTGACGCTCTGTACACAGTCCAGGTTGGGCAGTTTGTCGTTGGACAGAAAAGCCTGCGCGATGGCCGTGTAGAAGCTGCGTGCCACGCCACTGCCCTCTCCGGGCTCGTCCTTGAACGTGACCTTGACGCGGTGCACAGCCATGGGTGTGCTGGTGCAGCGGCGGCCAAAGTGCGTGTTGAGCTGACGCATGGTCTGCTGGATGAGCTGATCACGGTCACGGTCCACCTCCAAGGCCAGATCACGTGACTGTAGGTTTCGCAGCTTCTCCATCTCCCGCCGAAACTTTGACTCCTTCACCTCGAATCCACCCAGCTCAGTCAGGATCTGCAAAAACGGTCCACGCGGGGTAAATGTGAGCAAAAACAAGACAGCATGGGTATATGTTCGTGACTAGAGGATTGTGGCTTCACATTTCCAGGACTTACAGATCCAGGTTCAGCCCCTACGTCCTCCATAAAGACACGGCCGAAGAGCTCGAGGGAGAGACGCCATCGTCCCAGTAGCATGTCGTGAGAGATCACCATGCCCATGAAGCTGCAGTGAGGACTGGCGAAAATTCAAAATACAACAAAGCACAACACAAATCAAAAGGACATGAAAACAAATATTGAACTCACACACAAAATTAGACAGTATGGAGCAACATTTTGTCTTTTGATTAAATCTTATTTAACATTTAAGAACTATCCTAAGGGCACTAAACTGTACACAGAAGACCAGAAGTGAAAACATGGCTAACAATAAAGCTACCAGTTAGCACGATATGATGATTGCTGCTTGTGATTATTACTTCCATCATGAGGGACAACTCCTCTCGCACGTCCAAACATTATTTATTCTTACATGAAAGTGGGAAGGGGTGGGCCTTCACTCTCAGTCAGTCCAATCTCAGCGAGGAGGCTGCTCTTTAACTGGGCGGCAAGGTCGTGGGGGGAGGGGCCAGGCTTAGAGACGTCTATGTCCTGCGCAGTCGTCTGCTGATCCTCTCCACCTCTCTGCCGAGACTCCATACTCATGACGTTTTTCATATTGGCCGAATAGGACATCTTTGTGGGCAGAATCTGGGGAGGAAGATTACAAATCAAGTTAGATATGAAATGAAACATCGGCTCACGCCCCAAGATTTCACGGTGGAGAATTCTAAAATTTTAACAATATAATCTGCAGAATTACAGATGGCTTTACTGCTGTTTGTTTTGGACTTATTTTTACATTAACAGCACATTGTGTGTTTACCTGTAAGCAGTTCATGTCCACGGTGAGCTCGGAGAGACCTTTGCTTGCCATGTAGGAGGATGAGTAGAGCCCTTGACTTGGCCGCCCAAACAGGTCTTCCTTCCGAGCATTCGGCTGTAATGAGCAGAACACACAGGCGTTTAAAGGGCACTATTAAAACATCATCTCAATACATCATTAAAACCCGCACTATGAAGCTAATCGCAAGTCTTTATTCTGATCTTAGGTGATAATTTTAGACAGCAGGCTTGGAGAGAGAAAGACAGTGTGTGTGTGACCTGCAGCAGGTGAGGCTGATCGGCCAGAGGGATCGCCTCGGCCACGGGGACTTCGAAGGGATTCGGCGGAATGCAGCCGAGGAAGGTCATGGAGTCGGAACGGCGGAAGAATGGGTGGTGCTGACCCGTTTCTGCGGGAACAGGCTCCTCCTCCTTATCCTGAAGGGTGGAGCCTGTAAAGATTCATACATGATTTATTTAAACTACCAAGCTTGATGCACCAATACTTCATTATGCCTGTCTGGTTAGCTGCTGTGTATTTTCTGCCATTGAGCACGTAAGGTGAATTACACAGCACAGTGACATCTTTGCATATCATCAAAATATTGAGTTCACGAAACGTGTCAGTCTGAACAATACTTGACATGAATACTGGAAATCTGGAAGCTCGAGCACAAAATTATAAAGGTGTATGTGTAATACTGTGCATTGTGTATGGACTAACTAAGCGCCGGTGCGATAAACTCACTCTGATTGGTGTCTTCATCATTCTCGTGCTCCGAGTCTTCATTGTCCAACGCGAGTTCCAGCGGATCACGGTTCCTGATGGTCAAAAAACACCACAAAGTTATAACGCAAAATGGCAAGAGGTACAAAGAAAGAATTTTTTTGTAGCTACAACCATCAAGTGCAACTTAAAGCCTGTACGACATACAAAGGGTTTTTCAGAACAAGGCCTTTTAGGGCGTCTGACCTTTTCCTGTCCATCTGTGAGGTGTCCAGCGTGGTCTGTAGGTTCATGGCTTTTATCCAGTAAATGAGAGCCTGGAAGACGTAGGCTACGTGTTTCAGCGAGCACACATCCAGCACAGGCAGCACGTCCGAGTGCTCGTCGTTATGGGAACGCATCAGGGAGAGTGCATAGTTCAGGAAATCTCCACGCGCCGACATCATGCCCTGACGGGCAGTCAACAGAGTAGCCGCACGCCTACGAGATTAAAATCCCAAAATCATTAACGTTACTCGTATCCTAGCTTTAAATATTTCAGCTTTAATTAAAAAACCTCTAGGCATGGATAACAGAATGAATTAAAAGCAGCCCTAGGTTGTCCATCACACATGCAATAATACCTTTAGTTGCAGGAGCAGTGTGTGTTGTAATTTTATACATCAGTCTAATTGGAATATGTTTATTCGCTAGTGTTTTTATCTTAATTATATATCAGCCCACAACTTGTGGGAAAGCACAATCCCATTATATTGGTGCTCATACAACAGAGTTAGTAGACAAACCACCAGACAGGTAAGAAGATTCTACATCATGTCCATCAGTTTTTCATTCACTGTCAATCGCCTCCGTCACCATTGACGTTTTTAGCACAGAATAAAAACACTGGGTATATAAAGTCGCCCTTTCCGTGGATTCAAGTACTCAGAGTTACATTAGCTTCCACTTTCAGCCTGTGCCACATTTATTTGCTGCTTCACAATGTTCCCCGTCTGACCTGCGTCCCTCCAGCGTTCGCAGGCTGGCCTCCTCACGTGCAGTCATGCGCTCCCTGCGGCCGGAATGCTGCGAGGCATGCAGCGGATGGCTCGGGTGGCCGGGGTCTCCCGCAGAGGACAGAGCTGAGCCGTAGCGCAACTGAGCCTCTGTTGAGTCCATAATGGACACCATCCAGTTCCACGTCGGGACCAGTTTCTCCTCCACATAGTTCTGGAAGAACAGACGCAATTATACAGACTGTAAGGATGTCGTGCTTTGAAATTTGTAATGGTGATATTTGTTCTCCACGTCCCCTCTTTTCTTGTTCTGACTAATATTAACTCTTTTTTTAAGCGTCTAGTGTTTCGGTGCTCTTCCCTCGTGTCTCCTCACCTGTAGGTTGACTGCATCCTGATAGGTGAGCTTCACTGCAGCTGGGTACTGCGAGTAAACCAGGTGGTTGTATTTGGGGATGAGGCTCATGAGGTCAGAAATCTGGCGGATGACGATGCTGTAAGCCCTTGCCAGGCTGCTGGCAGATGTTAGGTAGCTGCTGGAGTTGCTGGCCTCCAGGGCTGCGGCTGCAGCCGCTGCACTGGTGCTGATGGCGCTGCTGCGGCGCAGGTTAGATGGGTCGATGTAGATGAGGCCCGCAGAGCTCGCTACGAGATGGTCAAGAACATTTAGACGTAAAAATCATGCATTCAACAACTCACGCACTCCATTTATAATTCATATTGAAAGCCTTCGGTTGGTTTTTAAAGCTTTTATTTCAATTCAATTGAATTTTATTTGTTTAGTGCTTTTAACAAACAGAACATTGTCGCAAAGCAGCTTTACAATACATAATGTCCAATTAAAAACTTAATCAATAAACATATCCATAATGCATATACCGTATATCTTCCAATAGTAGCCCGGGCGTTTATTCAAAAAATTATTTGGACGGCCTGGCGTTTAAAAGAGACCG
>JAQMCW010000019.1:3398592-3412908 GCA_030068335.1 Chrysichthys cranchii
TCACGAACAACTCGCTGTAAATCCCAAGCCTTTGGTCCCACAGACATAAAAAATACATCAAAACGTAGGAAAATTAGTTGGGCTTCTGGTGATGTAACGTTGGAAGCTGTCACACTTATACTTTGCGTACAGCGAGCATCGGAGCCGAAGCAAAGCAGCTTCTGCTCCCATACACCGTCATTATAAATTTTGTGTCTTGTGCTCTAAAATTGTCAAACTGAAGAAGTTTTTTCACAATGTTTCCACCATCTTGTTCAGCTGGGTCTCAGGACGCTCACGATGTGTTCGGTTTTTTCAATAGGACCTATGGTTTTTATTTTACAGTGAGTTGTTTGGACAGTGGTTGCAGGGTTTAATTCCAAACACACACACACACGTCTGACTCATGCACACAGCGCACTGCATCACTCTCAAAATTTCCCGCAGGGGAATTGTCTAGTTTAGGTTTTTGATTGTCTTCACAGACGCACATTTTTCCGAGGTGGTTTCCCTACAGAGTATTAAAGGGGTCATTCCACGAGAAACCGTTTAATACTTGCTCTTTTTGAAATACGACAGGTCACTCCGAGTTGCATATGCATGCTGCACGTGAAAATGTGAATATACCCCCATTGTCTGCATTAGCCATAGAAAGAATATAGAGGGAAAAAAGAGCGGATCAGAAAAAGCCCATAGAACTGATGTCAGTACGAAAATTAGCATTCATGACCTCACCCACCTTGGCTTGCGACCGTCCACAGAAAGACAGTTTTGATTTTGTGGCCAGGAGTAGGCAGAGCCCGTCTCGGAACATGTACGTGTCTGTGGCAATAAACCGAAGCCGTGCCATATTTGTCATTACCGGAGGAATCTCCTTGCAGCACACATTCCCCGCTTCTGTGGGCATTCTGGCGCAATTCCCGCAAGTGCACCTAGCAGACTTAGATACGTAGGTGTGTTTGTTTAGAACATTTAGATCTTTGGGCGCTGTGTGAGATGGCAGCCTTGCAGTAGTAGCTTAACTGCACCGTGTTTTTGTTTCTACTTTCTTCTTACTTTCGCTACTTTTTGCACTAGTCTTTGTCGTTAGAGCAAACATAGTTTCGTTTCTATATCTTATGGATATGCAACTTTTATGAATGGAACAGACCAGACTTTACTCGTGGGAGGAACTCCTGGCTCTGAAGGAGATGGCGAAAGCCGGAATGCAGCACAGCGTACCAGCCGAGCTACGGAGGAAATACCGAGGCTGCAAGGCTGGTGATAAGGCTAAGGCTAAGCTAGCGGACCATCGAAGGCGTTTTAAACCACTGATCCATAGCGATGGGGAATGTTAACGCACTGGCAAACAAGATGGATGAGTTGTCTGCACTTACCAACCAGCGTATCTACCGAGAAAGCAGCTTGTTTATCTTTACGGCGACGTGGCTAACCTGTTGCACACCGGATGCTAATGTGGAGCTGCCGGGATTCACCCCGATGAGAGCCGACAGAGACCCTAAAGCCTGAGGGAAGAGCAAGGGTAGGGACTGATCATCTTCTAACCTAAGCTAAGCGTTAAACCACAAATTATTATATTAGCAATAATATCTTATGTTCAACTTAGCCTAAAGGTGCACGGACATTGTTCTAGTCTAAACAGGGACAACCAAGAACATTGCCATGCACAAGAGAGACGCGTGTGTGTGTCTGTGTCTGTCTGGCTGCCTGCCCTAGCTGGGATTTGTACAGAAAATAATTATGTCTCGTTATGTCTCATTATAAAAACTCGGATGTAATATTCTCTCTCTCATTGTCTTTTACAAACGTGCACACACAAACACGCTTATGTCACGACACACAAATGATTTACGCTTCATTTTCTGTAAAACCTTAGCTAGGGCATAGCTGTTATGTGTTTCACTTCATTGTTGCACACGGCTGCGATTCATTTGCAAACCAATGGAGCAAAACAATTCAAAAACAAAGAATTCAAGCCATAACTAGGATTAGCAGGCTTGGTCAGTGGCTGAACTGCATTTAGCAGGGCGCTAACCCTGTGTTGTAAAGTAAAATATCTACCAGGAAGATTGCAAAGACTGTTGATAGTGTAAAGAAACAAGTCTTGATTTTAAAACATTTCCAACAGTTTATTACAACTTAAAGCACAATGACGATCACCACAAAAGTTCACCTCTTTTAGGAGAAAATTTAAGTTGACGTGCAAATATTACCATTGTGAAACGTTCATCACCAAACGATCAGGAAGCGGTTCTTGTGCTATCTCTCCTTCCTCCTTGGATTCAGGATCAAAAACGTAAGGCTGTATCTCTGAATCTTCGATGACGCACTGGAGGGAGCCAATCAGAGGCGATACGTTTGCATGTCATGAATATTCATGAGTAAGAGCCGAAATCCTGTTGTTCTCCCCTCATGAACTGTTCCACCAAACTACAACAGCCTGAAACAGGAGCACCAGAACTTTTTTTTTTTTTTTTTACCAAAACCGACTCACAGGGCATTCATTCATACTAGAGACCACTGCAAAATTAATAAAAAAAACAATGCAATGACACCTTTAAAAATATGGTCCACACACACACACACACACACACACACACACAAGCTACTTGATTAAAGCACCCCCTGGTGGAACATCATCTAAACAAGTGTGAGTGTGAAGTATGCCTTTGTGTGTGTGCGTGTGCGTGTGTGTGTCACCATCTTCAGCTCTTTGTGCTACAGTTCATTCCATAATGATAATGACTAATGACTGTGCCCTATTTCCTGCAAAGTACACACACTCTACAGTGAGACGTCTGAAATTATATTGCCCGTGTCAGTCAAACTTTTGGTTTGCGATGTAAGCGGACGGACCGGGGGGCGCAAAGTGTTGCGATGGAACCGCTACATTCTCTGAGTCACGTGCAGTAGAGTGACCAGAGTGGAATTTTTCAAAATAACAGACCCAGGAAACTAATGAAAATAAAATAACTAAAAATTTCAGAAAGATTATTATTGTTTCGCGGCCCGGTACCAAAAGACCCACGGACCGGTACCGGTCCGCGGCTCGGTGGTTGGGGACCCCTGCCCTAATCCCCTCTGTGGATGTCTTTGGACTGCGGGAGGAAACCGGAGTACCCGGAGGAAACCCACAAGGACATGGGGAGAACATGCAAACTCCACACAGACCCTGAGGATGAATCCCAGGACCTTCTTACTGTGAAGCGACAGTGCTAACCACTATACCACCGTGCCGCCTGCTATTATGAATATTTCAAATGTAATTACAGAATAAACGTTAACACAACTCACCAAACGACAATAGCCAGGACCATTCAGCTTCGACTTGTGGATTCTAACCTTACCCCTAGATTTGTAAATAGTCACACTATTTTTGTAAATTTGAACCTGTTGTGTATATTCAGCATTATTCAGGGTGTGACTGCTATTTCTGTTCCGTGTGGGTTTTTGGTAGGGGAGTTTAGGGAAGAAACTTTTTTGTATTTGGTTTGTGGATTCTTCTTGCAGGTAAGATCTTTCCCAAAAATAGTGGTTTGTATTTACAACTTCTTGGTGGTAACAGTAACTCTGCTTCGCAGAGGGATATGCGTGCCACTACACCACGGTTGATTAATTTCATATAACAGCACTTCTAATAGTTTTATACTCCTTACTATCTTACTGATCTACTGGTGAATTTGTCATTCACTCAGGGTCTATTCAGAATAATAACAATGCAAAGCATGTTGAAAGCGAAACGTCCATTTAGGATCGCTTCAGAGTGGATCACAAAATTGCATTACGTTCCTTAAAGTGCTACGACGGTAAACGCAGCCCAGTGAGAAGGTTACAAGGAACAGAACGAGTACCTGAGTGGCTTCCAGATAAAGCGAACTTGCTTAGTGACGGTTTCATGAAAATGAAAAGTATTCATATAAAGCATTAACACTACATAGAAATACCAACAATTCCAAATGGGATGAGTACTGACAGTATGCCAGTTAGCCTGTCTTTACAGAACATTACAAAATGACATGTCATGATGGCAAGCAGAATACCTGACAGCCAGCCAATTGGGTAGAAGAGTGCTGCTTAGAGTTGCCAGATTGATATTGAGTAAACACTGTTTAAACCTGACACAACTTCACACAAGTTCAGAACAGATCAGACCAAACTGTGAACGTCTGGTTGTGATTATATAGACTACTAGCTGATTCCCCAGTGGCTTCACTCACTGAGTGCAAGGGAAAAAAATAAAATGCAGTATTTGTAAGATAAGTTTGTTAATTACCAATTTTATTTTTCAACACATAGTGGTCAGACGTCATTTCCGTTTCAAACGCGAAAAGAATTTTATATATTTAGATTAGCTTAGATCAAAGTTTTCTTAAATAATTACTTACCCAATAGGTGTTTACTTCTTTTCAATATCAGTAAAAGAACTCTCACACAAATAAGAACAATTCGTAAAGATGATATAAAAACGGCGTCCACAAACGAAGTGATTAGTTAAAATGTAAGTGCTAGTGACGCTGTTTCCGGTCATACCCACGTATAATATGTTCGGTGGTCATACGCCATTTCCGTTTCAAACGCAAAAAGAATTTTATATATATAGATCACTGTGTTAACAGATTATAAACTTGTTAACACAGTGCACAATATACGTACTTCTTAATAACAGAGGGTTTAAACCCAAGAGGTGATTTCTGTAGCTTGGGACCTATGGTGTTCATACCAAGCTAGTCAGCTAACTTGACATGCTAGCGATAAACAAACTAAATTTGATTGTTATGTTATATTTCAACACGCAGGCCCATGTCAAGCTTGCTCTTGATATTCTTCCGTGCACTGGTATGCTTTATTTACTCTTTGCCATTGCTGTATTTGCTGTTGTCACATTTGTAGGCGTTACATGAGTTTCGTACTCTTGTATTGGTTGCCTGTTAGAGTTTAGAAACGGTCACTGTTTGAGATTTTAACCAGAAACAGCTGACAAAGAAGTTTCTGCTTTGGCTTTTTTTCACGGTGTAGGTTGACTAAAAGATGGGGAAAACTGACAGAGAAAGAATTCTTGGATAACCGCTATGGTAATTCATGTCCTTAAGCATTTACTTTATTAAAATCGAACTATTTAATTGTATTTTCTATCCCAGATTCCCTCAGCACAATCATTATCATCATCGGACGCTAAACCAACGAGGGCCGTGGCGATCTCCACAGTGACGGGTCCTCTGCAAAGGACCACACATCGGCGATTGGGATGCTGAGATCAGCCAAAATCTGTCTAGCAGAGGTCGGCCGCGACGCCTTTGCCATGATGGTGACGGAGGATGTCCCTAGAGGTTCTCCGACAGCTCCAGGGCTGCGGGCGCAAGAACACCACTGGGTAGACGACGAATGTGGCCGAAGAGGTGTAGTCTGCGGTCTCTGATTGTGACGGTGATATCCTGCAACCCTGTCCTAGAGGTGACCTCGGCGTTCGTGACGAAGTCAAACCACTCAGCACGAGACAACAAACAATATATATATATATATATATATATATATATATATATATATAAAATACCTCAGTGAAATAAGACCAGCAGTTGAGATGGCTTTATTGAGCTGTCTGGATAAATAAATCAATAAATTGCTCTCAAAACATTTAATGAAAAAATAAATAATAAGTTAGTTTATTGTGTATATACCCTGAGGTACCTTTATTCACTTCTTGTACATTAAAAATCCATTCACAATTTCTAAATGTCATGTTTAAACCACAAATTTGTCAAAAGTAGGATTGAAAATAAGCAATCTGGCAACACGGGGGAGTCATGGACGGGGTTTTCGCGCTAGGACGGTCCTCGCGCGCCTTCACGTTCTTGGGATGCTGTGCATCACGCCGGTTTCACGCCTCTGATCACGTGGCAACTCTCTCCTGATTGGCCAACGGCTGTAAATTCCTTCCTCGTGATTGGTCAAAATGGGACCCGTGCGCCACTCATATGTTTGAAACGCTAAAATGAGTCTGATTAATATAACAGCTACATAAATGAGTGTTTTATTTCATCCCGTGGGATATACGTAATTTTTTTTATTCATATCTGCTAGATTTAGAACCTAAACAGGGCCTCAGAGTTTACGGTTATGGCTACACTGAGTGAACCTCGTCGCGTGTCGTCGTCTCTCCTAAATGATGTAAGTAGCCTGTTAGCATGTTTAATAAAAACACCCCCTTTTTGGCTAATACACAATACTTTCGCGGTGATATATATTTTTTAATTACTCATTATTACTGAAATATATGTTTGCTGCGAACTAAATAGTCGGGCAGAATAGGAGTCAACTAATACGCACTACTATTTTAGTGCAGGTTGTCAGAGATAGGGTTGCCAGATTGAATTAAACCACCCGCTGCTTAAATAACTGTCACTTCACTCCAAACTTCCCCAAATGGTTATTTTGCACTTTAAAAAAAAACAAAAAAAAACCATTCTGGATGGCTGGGGGGAAAAAACACAGTTAAACTTGAGTGGGGTTTCTGGAAACAAAGAGGTTGTGTGTGTAAAAAGTGTTCACTAAAAGAAACACGTGAACACGGTGTACATTTGGATCATCTACATCGATTTTTCCTCTTCAACAGCCTCTTTGGTGCAAGACGCGGCCACACGGGCGTCCACCTGCAGAACCAACTGAAAGCGAAGCACCTCGGTTCCAGGCCATCAGTGTGATTCGTCATACGTCAGATCTGCTGCCTGATCCTTCCTCGGAGACCTTCGGCCTCCAACCCTGCTTCCTCGATGGCATCCAGAGGCATTGCAGTGGCCCATGTGACAGTAAATCATCTGATGTAAATCAAGACCATCTGAGCTCTGGGTGCTTCAGCATGGCCTCCAGAACCCGCCCTGCGTCGTCTGTAGCAGCGTTCCAGATGCTTCCATGTACGTTGATCAGCACACCGGTACCGTCCACAGTTAATCCCCCAGTTTTACTAGCCTCTCACATTCCCACTGTGGTATTGGTGCTTCCGGAGTCTCACACGCAGCCTCTGGTGATCACGACTGCAGGTTCAAAGGTCACCGCCATCACCCCCGTAGTGACGAATCCACCACGGCTTCGTTGCCACATCTGCACCCACACTGACTGTGGGAAAACATATCTAAAAAGCTCGCACCTGAAAGCACACCTGCGCACACACACAGGTGAGGAAAGATATTTCCTGCTGTTCATTTTAATTCCTACCACAGCTTTTTTTTTTTGTTTGTTTTAAAACACCACAGCGCTGTTTATCTGAAATCCACCTGCTGATCTTCAAATCGTATGCATGTTTAATGTAACGCATTTCTTCTAGAGTAATGGCATCACCCTGCTACAGTGTTGATTAGCTGTCGATATTAGCACATCCTGAAGTGTTTTATTCCAAAAACCGTGGCTTAACAAAAACTTCCATTCGGAAGACATCAGTTCCTTAAATTGGCAGCTCAGTGGAGATTTAAGATTTGATTTTGTTGTTGCATTTCCCTCGTTTCATGTTCTGTAGGCACGTTTTCTACGGGTTTGTGATGCACTTGAGCTAAAGGGGGTACTGTGTAAAATGTGTTTTCCAACATGCTGTTCCTTTAATGCATTGTGAATCTAGTTCATTCCACGCGTCAGTGCGTAAAATCTCTCTAAAGCTCCCGGCTCCTTCCCGCAGGTGAGAAGCCGTTCAGGTGTCAATGGGAGGGCTGCGAACGGCGTTTCTCCCGCTCGGATGAACTCTCGCGCCACCGGCGGACTCACACAGGGGAGAAACGTTTCACCTGCCCCGCATGCCACCTTCGCTTTACACGCAGTGACCACCTGGCCAAACACAAGCGTCGCCATTATGTGGTTAAGAAAGCGCCGACGTGGCAGGCACAAATCACCCAGACTGGTGGCTTCAGAGCAAGATCTCGGGCTCTCCTCCCCATCACGCTCAAGCCACGGGTGTGAAGGATGCTCATGATGGGATCGGTCACTGCACGTCCTTCATCTTCCCTTCGAGTTTGGTGTGAGCAACAATGCACTTTAGAGTATGTTAGTTTTCATCAGTCATGTTCAGATAGTCGTTAAGAGTTCTGTCTAGAAGGAGGCTGAATCTTTGCCCAGCGTTTATCAGGCTGTAGACACGTTCACCATCTGAACCTCCATCGGCTTGGACAAAACTCTTCTCAGACTGTCTTCGGATTTTTGAACTCCGTTCCGAGCTCTCGTTCAAATGTCAAACCAAGTTAGGGTAAAAAAATTAATAAATAAAAATAAAAACCACAAACATACTTAAGCACACACTTTTACTGACAGTGTATTGCCAAACAGACATTCATATTACATCTTCCATCTGAGGAACTGAATACATTTCTCTTTCAAAATGACACTCGAGTTCGTTTTAGTAAACTGGGAGCTTGTCCGCCTTCTGCCGGACGTCCCGACGTTACCAAGCTACTCCAACAGCACTTACAGAAACCATATAGCACTTTCTTTAGCACTCTTCAAACAACACACACATATACATATAATATGAAATCAACATACCACCAAAAGCTTCTAGGCATGCGCAGATAAACAGGACACGTCTCAATGCGCAATACGCACAAACGCATTATTCTGGACAAAATATCATCCCTATGGCTGATTCATTACAAAAGAAGCATCTTTAGCCTAGGGACTGTCTAAGAAGGGGCATTTTTGGACAAACATTGAAGCTGCATCGCATGGGCGTTGAACTCACGGCATGAGGTTTTTTGTGTTTAAAATGCCGTGCAACGTGACCAGGTGATTCATTCGCACAAGGCCAGGAAAAAATTTTAAACCCCTACAAGGACCTAAAGTGAAATGTTTACAAATTTTCTTTGCTACAAGTTCCTCCGTCTTTTGTTATTAATATTTAGCTTGTAGCTCTTTAACAGAGTCAACACTGGAGATGGCATAGCGCAAGTAATAAATAAACACTGATTCTGACCAGCAGAAACAGCACCAGTGAAATGTTTTTTGTTTTTCCCCCCAGGAAAACTATGGTCATCAGACACTGTTGTACAGAGCAGCATTAAACTTGAGCTTCATCTGTAATACAGTTCACTTCCAAACACAAGGGAAATTTTCCACTTATTCCGGTTCCTTGTGTTGGTGTTTGTGTTGTTCCTGCAGCTGGAGATTTATTCCTTAAACCTGCGAACTGGCCTTAGAAGACGCAAACGTCACACAGACACACACATCACATTTTCACTCATCAACTACGTTCATAACGGACCTCATCTTTACACAAATATGGCTTCGAGTGATTAGGGCGATATGAAAATTTTTAAATCAGCACATGCCTAGAAGCTTAGGGGCTTAAGGGGGAATGCGTCTACTTCGCCGCCCTGCTAAAATGATGCAAAGCCACGCAATTGTATTCAGCATGGCAGTTCGAATCTCTATTCTGATTAAAAACTTAGCAGGGGGTAATGGTCACAGTGTCATAGCTTGTCAAGTTCCCAACACTTCACGGGTAGGAAGTGAGCAAAAAAAGAATAATTTCCCACTAATCATTATCTATGTTCTGATTTTTTGGGGCTTTTGAAGCGAGAGTAGCGACTCTTTTTGGGAATCTCCAAACTAAACTACGAGGCGTTGCCAGTTAGCAGAGGTACTCCGAGTAATCAGCAATGTTAACCCAGTCTGAACATTGCAATATATAGAGGATTTTGTCAGCTTGTATGCTTGTGTTTAAATCAACACTCGTGTTTCTAAAGAGAGGGCACCTAAGAAACTTTACATGATAAGCTTCAGTAGATTAACAGTTTTATAAGATGGTGGCGGCAAACCCCCCCCCCCCCCCAAAAAAAAAAAAAAAAAAACCCACATCTTTGGGGAAGAGGGGAAAACCCCCACCACGTGTGCATAAAGATTATCTGAACAAAAAGTTGGACTTGAATAATTCTTAAAAATCTCAGACTCCATGGATTCAGAGCTGAACCACCACCCGCTGGCTTCTCAAACACCATCATAAATACACGGCTCTCAGAAAAGTCCGGTTCTTCCTATTCAATAAATAAAACACCCAAATTTTGTCTCGCAGGAAATAACAATAATAATATTTTATATATGCGCACGCGTGCTTGTATGCATTTATAAAACTGAATTAAATACTCTAGCAGGTTTGTAAACAGTGCTAACCATCAATCCCACAAAATCGCCAAACCCTATCGTGACAATATACATGACCATAAGAGCGTTTCTTCTTCATCCAATAAACTCTCTGAAACGTTGTTCATTGTATTCTGGTCCCAGTAGGTCCTTTTTTCCTCTTTTTTTTTTTTTTTTTTCCTTTTTAAATTAAATTTGCCAGCGAGGCCGCTGTAGCAGCTTTGGTTCGCTAGGCTGGAGTGGAGATGGCGCTCTCGCTCAGGCTGGGCTTCTGAAAACACGGGACCAGAGAGAAGTTCTTCAGGGCTGTGTCCAGTGTGACGCCGTAGTTTTGACTCTCGTACCTGTGTAAATAACACGTGTTTATAGGTTGTATAGCTTTTAAAGTCCATGCAAAATTAAAAAACGATGTATTTTTTTTTTTAAAACTGGGGTGGGCAATCCGAACCACGGAGGGCCTCGTGTGGGTGCAAGGTTTTGGTACGACCTTTCTATAAGCAGTTTAAAAAATGTAAAGCTTTATTATTGGCTGATTAAGATTAAGGTCATCCCATAAACCTGCATCCACACCGGCCCTCCAAGGCTTGGATTGCCCCAACCTGCATCGTTACATGGGGTGCAGCATAATGACACAGAAAACAAGCAACTCCAGATAACAAACCTGGACAAGGAATACGTTATGCAGCTACGTTTGAGAATTTAAAACGCTAACACTGAACGCCCTTACCAGTCTTGCGCGGAGATGACGTAGTGTACGGGCGGCTTGGGTTCATCCATCACTCTGAGACTGTTTGCTCCAGTGTGGTGAAACACCACCCAGTCTCCAACACTGAGCTCTGGGAGAAGACAAGACTCCAGCACTTGGTCCAGCCTGTCGTTCGAGCTCCCCCACAGACTGCTGGAGAAGAGCGGCTCCTCAGCAGAGACCTCCTGCAGCAAGACGACCAACAGCACACGTCATTCAGTTTACACATGCAGAAAGAACGGGTTAGTGAGATTAAAAAAAAAAAAAAAAAAAAAAAGTGTGATTGTTTTATTGTATTTTCAATTTGTCCCTGGAACTCCTGTTCACCCCGAACTGAAATATTAGCCATGCGACACAAACATGCACGTTCATAGAAAATTGACTGATTGATCAATCAAATCAATCAAACTTGCTAGAAGTGCATGCCTCCTCTGGTCATTTTATTGCTTTCAAGATGCCAGGTTTTTGTCTCCATGGAGACATATTAATAAAAAATAAATGAATAAAATTTACCAATGTCCCCCAGATAAAACTAATCCAATCCAAATAGGGTTTAAGATTAGGTACTGGTAGTGAAAATGAAAATGCTTCACCTTGAGAAGACATGGAACAGGAACGGATTCCTCCAACAGTTTGTAGGCAAAGGAGCCAAACACGCCATCGTTCAGACAGTACGTGAACTTCGGCTCATAGTTTTCAGACAGCGTATCTGAGGACAGAAATCGTACACGTATTAGTTCATACTGTTTGATGACATTGCCTCATTTGTTCTTTGGGCTTCAGACTGAATCTGGTCGTTATGGAAATTTTGTTAAAATCGGTTAATTTTGTGGCCATATGCCAGTCACTTAACTAAGAGAGAGAGAGAGAGAGAGAGAATCGGCTAAAACCCTTGATTTCTTCTTTAATGAATGAATGCATGCCACAGGCAACACCGCTAGATGTAGGATGCGTGTCTCAGAGGAAATGCTTCGGGGCGTGTGAACACGTTTAATGCGGAAAGATAACTCTGACTAAATCGTGACGCCATCAACAGTTAAGGATCAGGATTAAAATGAACCAAGTTTTATCATCAAGATTATACTCTTTCACGTTTTACACAACACCCACCGTGTGCGCAGTTCTTGGCTTTCTGAGCTGCCATTTTCTTCGAGGTGATGCTCACAGCCAGGGAGAAAGCAGCAGACACGTAGTAGGCTCCAGGTTCGGCGATGACGGACACGCCCGTGGTCTGAGGGAAGTACGCGTCCAGCATGGGTTTCAACGCTCTGTTCACCTGGATTGGAGAACAATTCAAACCAATTAAAACAAACAAAAAAACCCACACCTGTAATCGAGGAAAAACAAACAAACAAACAAAAAAAAAAAAAAAAACACACACACACAAAGCATGTTAAAGCATTCACCTGTATTAGAAATATTAACAGCAGCAGCGAAGGAAAAAAAACAGGCTAAGAAAACAGCATTATAGCAACTTGTACCACTGCGCTCTTCTTGTATTCTTGAATCTGATTCGTCGGAAGGCGTTGATTAATTCAAACATGGCTCGTGATTCAAATCACAGGTTTATATTAATGCGCTCATTTTTTTTTTTTTTTAAACTTATGAACATGGAGAGAGACTAAAAGAGGCTTGTGAGGGACGACCGTGTATAGCCACTTTACAACAGGAACTAACTCACTTTGTGGATGTTCTCCGTTGTTAAACGCATAAAAGCATGTGTTAATTAATAAAAACAGGCTGTGCTGTTAAAGAAAGAAAATAATCAACTTCAGGGTCTTGAGAGTATTTGTCTGCGTTCCCCCCCCCAAGTGTTCTATACTTTTGCCCAGCAGATGGTGCTGTGGCTCTGAACCAGCGGCACAGGGCGCTTTAGGAAATTTAGACGCCCTCACAACTTTCTTCTGGGTTCACCTCGAACCCCTCAGCTCTCTAAACGGGGAGTAGACATGATTTTAAAATGCACCTCACCTTTTCTAACTGAGCCTCGACTCCATCGAAGCCTCCGCCGACGTCTAGAACGCTCATGGCGAATCCAAGCTTGGCCTAGGTTAAAATCAAGGATGACGTGGTTACACACGAGGCAGGGTTCTAAAGCAAGACTCGCATCCTTTCTAAAATCAAGTACGCAGAGCAACACAAAGGGGCTGGGGGCACTGCAGACGTGCTGCTGACTCACCCCCATGTCGAACACGCAGCGTGCATCCGACATCGCATGCGTGAAGGCTTCGGGCTCGGCACAGCAGCTGGGGACGTGGAACCTGAAACAGAAAACAAACAAATCGGTCACTTACTATGCACAGGCATGAGGCTACAATTAGTTACACAAGGCATCATGACTCATCATATCATCAGTTTATTAGTAGAAGAGGCGGTGCAGGCAGAACGGGGGCAAGTGTCTGAGTGTTTGAAAAAAAAGCCTTATTTAGTTATTTATCTCAAATGTATTTAGCTTATGTAAAGTCATGACCTTTTGACGATTTACGATATGGATCTTTTATATCGGTGCATTAATCTTTCCCGAAAAACATTCATGCGCGGGACTCACTTGACGCCGGTTACGTTCAGGCCGAGCTCCTTTGCGCACTCCAGCAAGTGCCTGCAGTCCTTCAGCGTGCAGCCGAACGGCACGGCTGTCTCCTCGTGCTCGCAGCAGCCTGCGGTGTACACCTGCAGCAGCAGCCTAAAGAGCACACACAGCATTCAGAGCTGAGCATGCTGGGAGGATAGTCACCCAGGACAAAAACAAAAAGCAAATCTCAGAACAGTGTGTGTGTGTGTGTATTGGAAGGCATATTCGCTGCCCACAAAACAGCCCCGTGTAAATTCTCTCTAGCTGCTTCAGATGGACAAATCTCTCCAGGGCCGCATTAGGGCCGGAATAAAAACACTTAGACCCCGTTTATACTCAGTATTTAAATACAAAGGCTAAATACAAGCTTAAATGACCCCCAAAGATGCATTCAAGATGCAGCCACTCAAACCACTTGGCGAGGTGCTCCAGGACGCATTTGACCACATATCTTTTGCAGGGTGAATGCTGATGCGTTCTGATGCGTCCCCGACAAGGATGTAACAGAAAATACGCCATTAATGCAGGACGCGGCAGTTGTTTTAGTGGCAGCTCCAAGGACTGAATCAATCAATAAAAACAAATTAATAAATACAAAATACAGTGAACCCGCGATATTGCGGGGTTCACCTATTGCGGGTTCAGGGCATCGTGGATTTTCAAATTTTGATTCGCGGAATTTTTTGGCTTTCGCAGGACTCTGGAATATAAAATAGATTTTTTTTTTAAATGTTAATTCAAACATTAAAAGAACATTTAAATCAAAATAAAACAGTATGCACTGTATTTCGTCAGCGGATGAATACACAGTGGTGGTGTACGCCACTTCGGCTTGAGCTAGTAAACAGGCTGTAAACAGGAAGTGACCTCACCGGCAGTAAGTACACATGTAGAATTTTATATGTTG
>JAQMCW010000019.1:3496263-3514940 GCA_030068335.1 Chrysichthys cranchii
AAAGACTTTGAAACTATCGAACATGTGTCACATACTTAGGAAGGCCTTACAAGAAAATATGTGGCAGGCAAGGTCACGAATCGTGATAGTTACCAAAAAAAAAAAACATGGTCCAAAGAGGGCTGGGGTCACATAGATCCCATGGTACCAGAGCAGGATTAAAACAAATCCAGTAATGAAAGAAACCATGCCTGGCCTTAAACTGTACATACACATCGACATCACACAGGTTGCAGTGTTGATTGTGTATGACGTGTGGTTGTTTCTTCCTGTCGAACACAGGCATGGGGCTGGAGTAATCTTTCTTCACACGCACAGCATAGTCGGCCGGGTCCATGGTGACCGCCGCCAGATGAGTCAACAAGTGCAGGACGAAGACTGTACCGATCACCTGGGTGGAACTATGTTAAGTTTTTATACTTCATCTAGACACAAAGTAAACTAATCAACTGATGGCAAGTCTCAGTTTGTGAGCTGAAAGCAGGTGTGAATTCAGAGAGTGTCAGACAAAGCAGAGGGACAACTCAACAAGTTTTAGACATTGTGGATTGTGACACAACATGCTTCATTCCTTATATAAGTGAACAATCATTGTCTGGGTCACGTAACTCACTCACTCACTCATCTTCTGCTGCTTAATCCTGTTTAGGGTTGTGGGGGGGAAGCTGGAGCCAATCCCAGCTGACTTTGGGCAAGAGGGTGGGCAGGTCACCAGTCCACCGCAGGGCCAACATACAGAAACAGACAACCATTCGCAGTAGCCAATTAGCCTAATCCCCTCTGTGAATGTCTTTGGACTGTGGGAGGAAACCGGCGTACCCAAAGGAAACCCAAATGGACACGGGGAGAACATGCAAACTCCACATAGAAAGGCACCCATGTCGACCCCAGGGATCAAACCCAGGACCTTCTTGCTCTGAGGCGACCGTACTAACCGCCACACCACCATGGCGCTGGTCATGTAATTGAATCCATTAAAATTTTCCAAACTGTATAACTATATTTGCACTAATCATATTACTTACTTATAAAGGAGAATGAGACAGCGTTTTGAGTATAACTAAATTTTGAATTTCATCAATAACAATATAGAGGCAGTTAGTTATATATGAACTCAGTCACTGTACTCCTCTAATCAACTGACACCTGTTTGCTTTAATTACAGGAGGGATATAGCAGAAGCACTTCAAATACTGAGCAGGATACTCCGTATGAAATGTAGTTCCATGGTGGAGGCAGGAGTGGGATGTAAACTCCAAAGGCTACAATGCCCATGAAGCTGTATATGAGCCATGCCACTGGCTGGAGAACATGAAGTGGTGTGGACCATCCGTTTACTCTAGAGTGAACTGGCGCTGTGACGAGTTCGTTGCTGCTTCCTCCCCGCGTTGGCATTGTGCGTCTGAAACGCCGCTCGACACAGCTGACCTGCAACACGATGAATTAGCGTTACAAACCTGTGATGGCTCTGACGCCCAGTTTTTTTGCCTAAATTGAAACGTCAACTATTCTTATTGATACTGAACTTCATTCTTTAAATGCGAGGTTAAATTTTTTTATTACCATTTAATCTAAGAAAGCTTAATCTGTTTTTTTTTTTTTCTTTTTTGGGGGGAAACAGCCTTGTCTGCCTTTGTTCTAGCTTATGCTAAAGAAAACTCAGTTCATACCTAAACACTACATTACCAATGCAGAGATGAACCCTGCACGCTGCTCTGACTGAGTGCATATTCATTCCTCTACACCCTACAGTTTGAACTTCCTAATACGGGATATTTCTGTCCTACCTCTTTAATCTTCAACTCAGTCTCATTTGCCAGTGAAATGAGATAGATAAGAAAGTTTGATCTTCACTGAAGCTGCAAGGCCAAATGCTAATGCACTGTTTACCCAGGAAAATGTAACTGATAGAAAAATGAAGCATGTCCCATTAGAAACGTCTCCCACACCTTCAGGATAAAGCTGATTGTGTTCTAGGTACACAAGCCTGGGGGATTAACAGGTTGTTACCCTATCCAAGGGTGCTTTCACTCGATGAACTCGATTTTCCCTGGAGAACAAAATACTAGGTAATATTTCAACTCAGGTTTGTTGTACGAGAGAACTAAGCAACCTGATTAAAGGGAGATCTGTTTAACTGTAGGGAGGAGTTCTCTGTGCCAATGGATGTGGAAAATGAGCAAAGTAATTGGGTTGCTTAGCAAATATAATCGCAATTCTCCTGTCACACAGTACGCTCCTGCTGAGTCGGGCCGGTGTTCAGTCCACCGCGTACCTGTATCAGTCTTTTACCTGTATTATGATGTGTTTTATATGTGTCTAGTCTTCCACGGACTTCTTTTTTGTTGTGTTTAAATGTTATTAAAATGGTATCGCCTCCCTTTGTGCATGTGATAGTTTGTGATTTATCTGCACTGGGTTAGACCAAATATTATTTTAACACCATTTCATCTGCGCTTAGCATAACTTTGACTTTTATTAACCTTCTGCTATCTTTTTATCTTCATTAGTTCATCTTTTATGTATATAGTTTGTCTACTTCGTGGCTGTATTATGGTTTAGTCCAGTTTTCAATTTTACATCGATTATTACCCACATAATTCGGTCTAACATTTATCTGTATGGAGCTTCCACCTGCGTTTCACCTGCCTTTATCTGTGTTTACTTTTTACTTCTATTCGTATCTGTCTAGGCTATGCTGGGATCGGGTGATTCAAATTCAGCCCAATTTCGATGCAATTTTGTCTTGGTCGACAAATTTTCAGGTGTCTGGCCTGAATATAAATGCCAGGAATGATGAATGAGCATTGAACATAGCATAAACAGTAATGTTGGGTCTGGGATGCTCCACGACACCCTGACTAAAAGTCTAGCATGTCTGAATTTTTTTTTTGTATTTTCTCTCCTAGTTTGATAACTCCCACGATGACGTTCATTCTGTAGCCGTGATGGACAATTTCTTGAACCGCCCCTTCGATGACGTTCATGTTTTCCAACGTTTAATACATCTTTTATTACCCTTCTGCCTGTATTTAACCAACTTCCATCCTGTAACAGTCTACCTTTTGCCTTTATCGCATTAATTCATCCATTCATTTCCAAGCCGCTTAATCCTGTTTAGGGTCGTGGGGGCCATTCTCAGCTGACTTTGGGCAAGAGGTGGGGTACACCCTGGGCAGTTAGCCGGTCTACTGCTGGGCCGACACACAGAGACAGACAACCATTCACACTCACATTCACACCTACGGGCAGTTTAGAGTAGCCAATTAGCCTAATCCCCTCTGTGCATGTCTTTGGACTGTGGGAGGAAACCGGAGGACCCGGAGGAAACCCACACGGACATGCAAACTCCACACAGAAAGGAGCCCAGGTCCCTCTTGCTGTGAGGCAACAATACTGACCACCAAGCCAATTAATTTATCATTTCTTACTTGTGTTTAGTCCATCTTTTCATTTATCTCTCACTTGAGCCGAGACTGCCTACTGCCTAGTGTTTTAGCCATGTTTAGTCTGCTTTTTACTTGTGTAATATTCCTACCTACATTTTTACCTGTAATTTAGTTGTTGTTGTTGTTGTTTTTCCTTTAATCAGTCAATTGACAATGATCAACATTACACCCATTTCTTACCTTTGTTAAAGTCAACATTTCATTTGTATACGTGTTATATGTAGGTACGTAGGATACATTTCACCTTCATTTCTTTTCCAGGTGAAATATTTGTTGTTTACCTGTGGCGTTAGTCCACCTGTAACATATGCAAATTAGAAGCTGTATCCTAGCAACGCTTTACGGCATATAAGCGCGAGCTTATTTACGGCAAAATAAAGACGTAGGCCATATTAATGAGTAAACAGGCTACAGTTTCATCATTCAACTAGAACTCGTTTGATCTCCAAAAGCACTTCTGTCTGTAAAAAGACAGTTTTTAGTCGATACCCAGCACTTGTCTTGTTTGTAAGAGCTAACTTTTATCCAATGTTTAACTGTTTAGTGGGATATTAGGGTCCAAGTAAGCACACTGGGGTGCATATTAACACATACTTACCTTCATCATTTTATACTTTTCTCAACATTCTTAGAATTTCATATGAAATGATTAATCCTTCATCCTATATCCTCCTCAGCGGCTTCATCATGGTCTTCAGCTCGATGCAGTCCCGGTATGTCCAGAGTTGGTTTATTAACTTAAAAATAAAAAAAAAATAAACATAAAAAAATAAAACAAAAAGTGCACTTTAGCCCAGCACCGCTCAATAGTAGTTGCACTAATGAGCACTGGCCACAAGACACACCGTTAAATCCTCAAATCCATGTCGAAAAACTCGACACTAACTTCCCAAACGTGTTTGAAGACGTTACACACCTTTCAGCTTCCTCAGGTGGTACTGTACCGCCTAGACACCACTGATGTGTCGTTTGGAAGCGAATCGGCTCTTTTTATTTTAAAGAACGCCGAGAGCCGACTCCCGTTTCAGAGCCTTTTTTTTTTCTTTTCTTTTGCTAAAGTTTACTAAACTTTCATTAAACATTATATGTAATGGGTAGGCAAGGTAGAACAACCTTTGGTCAAAATATTGCAAATACAGCATGCCTGGCTTTAGAGAGAAAAGAATCTTTGGAGAGTCGATAGACTCGGCTCTTCTTGATGAGTCAAATGATCCAACTCCATGAAAAGATCCGAAATTCCCGTCAACTCGGTACAGCCTTGCTTGCGCATGCGCAGTCGCTACAGCGTGTGTCCCGTTAGTGTAAATTAACCCACGAGAGCCCATGATGACATGTGCGTCACACACCCTTTAAATGGTCTGGAAAGCTCCTTAGAAAGCTTTATCCTTCACTTGAACTCGTGAAGTGCCTAAGCGACATATGTTGAACTTTAGGGGTTGAATGTAAAGAAGAAGTGCAGAAAAGTATTTGGTCTTTTTCATTTTCCTAAAGGTGACCTGGGTTTGGGTTCTTAGGAGTTAAAATGAAATGAGTAATAAAGCACCAGGCTGCTGGCTGAACTGTTTTAGTACTTATGACTACAAGTATCAAGCGTTGGTAAGAGTAAATATCATCTAACCTTGAAATATTTACGTAAAAGATACTAAATTGTAAAGGAGCCTGATTAGTGGTTGGTGTTACTGCCCATTTTAGCTGTAACAAATTCTCATTATTTCCTCGGTCTACGTGGTAATGACTTATACACTACGACGTAACAAACAATGTTATTGAACATCTTACAGAAAACAATACTGACTTATGGAGACCCAAATAAATATAAAAGTCAAATACAAACTCATGAAGAGCATTTATTAAAAACAAAATAAAACAAAACAAAACAAGACACTCAATGCATCTCATCTGTACAAGACATTTGACAGACACAGGCACTCAGTCAGTCCATTTACACAGAGAAACCCTGCACATGTCAGCTGTTGCCCGAGTCCGGCTCTGGAGACTGCAGAAATTCATAAGGGTCGTGAACCATCTCTGCCTGGTCTCCGACACCCAGGTGAGGCGAGCTTCCTGCTCCCGGAGAAAGGAAAGAAAGAAGCACTTTTACCTCTTTATGCAAGCTTAAAACACAGCTACAATCTCTGTTCCACAATCTCTTAGCAATCAGGGTCTATGTATCATGTCTACCTGCCAGTCTTTGTCAATTGTTATTCTATCTTCTTTCAAACCCAAACAAAAACTTACCCTTTATCTCAATTCTTTGCCTCGAAGCTTTACTCATCTTTAACAATAAAGTGACCCTGAGTGATACGGGTGCTCCATAAACACAACTTACTAAGCTGTAACGGTTTCAGAGTTTTCTTTTCAGTGCTGAGTGGTATGTGTTACCTAAATGGTGTTGGTCTCTCTCTGAGGCATTGGAGAGAGAGGAGAGATTGGACGACGGTCTGGATCCGACCCTGTCCACCGCTGCGTCCTGGAATTCCTGCAGCAGCTTGGCCGTGTCGTCAAAGTGCTGGTGGCTGTCCTCGTGCTCGGGTTCCTTCTTCACAGGTTTCCCTGTAACAGAATGGGGAAAAATGATGAGAAAATGTGTTCAACACTGTATCAGTGCTGCTCAAGTGTTCCTTCTGCACCGACGGACAAAAAGACAAACAAAAGACTTACCCAGAGGGTTGAGCATGTCCAGGGTCATGTCTGGGTAATTCTTTAGATTCATGAAGTCCAGGACGGATCCACTGTCCATCATGGCATCTGTACTCTGAGATCACAAAGTGAGCAAGCATGGTTAGGCTGCCATGACAGATGGAACAACAGGAAATAGAAAAACAGTTTGATAATGCCTCTTAAGTTTGATTTACAACTTGGCAGAGTTGCATATTTAACATCTTATTAGCAATATCTTTTCCCTCCGTGTTGATCTTTGGTGGTTGTTTTTATTGGCTTAACAGTGGCATAAATTAGCACACATGTTAATGCAATCATTATGCATATGCAAATATGCAAATCTAGTCATGTTTTATGAAAACAATATACACATTTAAATACATGTGAAGTTAAGGGGCATGATAAACAACACTGCAGTGGCACAGGAGGCTCCGTTACGCTCCCTCACAGTTCAATCCCTTCATTACTCATGAAAAAACACATAGATTGCACATTCTTTGTGGGTCTGTGTTGTAATGCAAACAACATTACCTGCATATCACATAAAGCAGACTTGGCTTCGTCCACTGGCATGTTTCTTTTCTGAAAAGACAAACCAGCACTTTATTAAAAGGTACTCAGTTTGTACCACAACACCCTCTCTACATCAAATGTAGGAGATCACCAAAACATGTTTGGTGTCCAAAAATGACAAAACCTTTGTGTTTATTTTTTATTTTTTTTGTATTTTCAGGGTACATTAGCTTTGTTGCTCCAGTGAAAATCTACACAAGGCTACTTCAGACACCAAATATATTAGTTAGCTACAATTTGACCAAACTATTGCTGTAAGAAATGTTCCCAAGTACCTGTCGGATTTGGAAGATGGCCTTGGAGTGGTCGTTGCCTGTCATTTTATCCAACAGGTCGTCGACGAACCTCTTGGTAAAACTGCCGCAGTCCTTTACAAACTCCTGGAGGCTGAACATGCACATATTACATTAAACATCACACATCTAGAGAGATCCTGAATGTTCATGCACGGGGTTTGACAAATGAAAAACGGGAGTAAATTATACAACACAATATATACCCTACAGTGCAGGTCATATAGTATGACCCATTAGTTATCACACAGTGTATAAGTAACGGCTTATATTCTGGAAAATACACACTACAACCTTGATCAATACCCATAAAGGGAATCTACAGCTTTTCTCTTCATAGCAGAACCTGGACCAAACCTGAGAGCGCACTGCACCCCTGTTTCGTCTCCGTAAGCCGAGTACAGCATATCCATCTCCTCAGGAAGCAGGTCCGGGTAGATGGAGTTGTTCTGCAGTGTCTGAGTGTTGTACGCACTACTCAGGAACGTCACTGAAAACAGACGAATGGAGGGGGAAATAAAAAGAACGGATACAAAACGGTGGCGCAAACATACGCAGTTTGTGCAAAGGTGAGAGCTTTGGACTAATTACCCTTGTGTCTCCGGTCATCTTTGAATCCCAGTGTCGTAAGGCCAGGCAACAGCTTATTGGACAGAGAGCTTAAATCTACAGTGTGGGTATCTTCATCTGGAAAATATTGCATTTTATTTAAAAAAAAAAAAAAAAAGAAAGAAAGAAAGAAAGTAAGAAAGAAAAAAAAGGGACGCATATCTAAAACACAAGAGCTAACCAAAACAGGACCTTCTGGTATGTTTCCTGGTTCTGGTACAATTTTCCATTAAAACTGAAATTAAAATTGATGAAAATTTCCCGATGAAGACAAATCAAAACTAGTTCGTCAAATTCTTTGTTAGGTAATTAAAACTTCATTTCCTTGTTCAAAAAAATATGACTACAAACAAAACTTCACAAAGCCCATAAGCACATTGGATGAATCTGCTTAACATATGATTAAACAATAAGCACCTAAAATTATTTTCATATACTTGTGCAGGATTTAAACTCTAAAAACATTATGCATTTATAGTTTTAAATGAAACTGTAAAATGTTGATCCTGACAAGCGTCCCCCCATTTTTTCCTTATTAATTAAACGTTTTTGCGGTAAACACATTAGGTTCTGCGTTTTCTGCAGAAAAAATAAACCGAACTCCAGTTTCCTGATGCCCAAAACTTTCAAAAACATGTGTTTGTGGTGATGTGTACCTTCTGCCTCGGGATCCTGATTAACTACAGTGTAAATCAGCGTTCCATCTGCTTCCTTTTTAATGTATCCTACCTGAATACGAGAAACACAAAGAAAACTCACCAAGAAACACATTAGCAATTTGTCTTTCTGAATAGTATTTTGCAGGCATCGCATACCTTCGAGTTTGGCATGTAGCGGTTGATGCGATCCCGGGCCTCGTCGGCTGCGTGTTCCACCAGCGCCAGGACATGTTCTTCGGCCGTGCTGTCTGTCAGGCTGCACGCGTTCCCCTCGGGCTCGTACAGATCACTGAGGGAATAATAATAATAATAATAATAATAAAAAAAGGTAAGACTTACCGGTATTTAATTCTATTGAAGTGGGGGTTACTATTACTGTTGATTACTTTCCAATAACAGCATGTCCCCAAGTGTTTTTATTCCTCTTATACAAGCTGCTTGTTTTTTTGTTTGTTTTTTTAAACCATTACACCACACCGACACTGGACAATCATTACTTTATCATTATCAACAACTATACGTTTTTTTTCTCTCCTTTTGTTATATAACAACCCTGTTTTATGTCTTTATTAATAGACTTAGATTATGTGCCATTTTGGCCATGCAAGTTCCTAATTCAGCTATTACTATAGAAACAGTAGCATGTTAAAACGAGTGCATTAATATAAACCTGTTATTTGCCTGGTCAGAGCTGCTGCTATAGAAAATGACAACAGTGTTGTAATAAAATTTAATTTACACAGTTTCACTCTTCCTACAAATGCCAATAAGTGAAGAAATGTTCGATATGTGAAGCTGGCTTTTTGCACTGATGCCACAGAGGGTTTGTATTATGAAAAAAAGTTTATACAGAAATCTCACCCATATACATGTATCCAACAACATTATGTTCTATAAAATCTCTCTTTTTTTTTACTATGTCTGTAAAATAGCAGGGACTCTATATATACACATCTATTATTATTATTATTATTATTATTATTATTATTATCATCATTGTTGTTGTTATTATGAATCATCATCATCAAACTGTTATCATTTGTAATCAGTGCCAGCTCAAAAGAAGCCATTTTAAAAAGTTCTGTGAGCTTTATAAAGTCACTTGCATTCCTTTAAAAGTTGTTTTTTTTGCATTGCAGTGTAATTACAACCTGAATTCCTGAAGTCAGGACATTTTTTAAAGTTGAATAAAATGAAAACTAAACGACTTTCAAATCACATGAGCCAATATTTATTCACAACAGAACATGGATAACATAAATGGTTAAACTGAGAAATTGTACATCTTTACCTGTAGCAAGCATCACATTTGAAATGAACACATTTTGTGCATAAAATTGTAAAATTTCTCAGTTTAAACATTTGTTACGTTATCTATGTTCCATTGTGAATAAAATATTGGCTCATGTGATTTGAAAGTCTTTTAGTTTTAGTTTTAAATTTTATTCAAATTTAAAGAACGTCCCAACCTTTCTGGAACTCGGGTTGTAAACGCACTATGTAATAAACAATGCAATAAAACTCCTTACACACTATGAGCCCAACCTTATAAACACCAAGTATAGCAATGGTATGCAGTATTCATAGCATCTTTTCTTCAAACCCTGGGCTTTTACCTTATCATGGGCTCTTTAACTGGCTGCTTTTTGGATTTTTTGGCAGACTCGGGGTGGAAATGGGCGACTTCCGCAACTGGCTCCTCACCGGCCACGTCCTCGTCGCCCAGAATGGCGGCCTGCTGAGAGAAATCCATGTCGTGCATGAAAGACATGCTGCGCTTCAGAGCTAACAGCCGCTCCTGCGAACAGAGCAGAAAGAGAGCCGCGCAGCCACCTGTTTACTCCTCCATCATGAGGCCTTAGTGGGCCATGACCATGGGAGTGCAGGAACGTAAAAGCCGAGTGCATGCGATATAATGGGGTTAAAAAAGAAATACTGAAGCATGCACTCCTGTCATGCATGTTCACAGCACAAGCGCGGTAATGTTACGCGTGTTAGCTGAAATGCTAAGCGTTAGAAGCACAGATTAATATCAGGGTGCATGAAAGTGGAGAGTAGAGAATCAAAACTGCGCATCAGAATACAAATAGGCAGCGGGTTACTTTGCTCATCATCTTGAAGCCTGTGTGAAGAAGCTTCTTAGCAGCTTTGTAGTAGACCGTCTCGGGTCTGTTATACACCATGGCGTTGTCGCACATCAGCTTGAAGTCGGCCTGAATATCAGAAAGAAATGAGGGTCAAACATTTCGAATCAGTTGTGTAAAAGTCGAGGTAACTGCACATGAAGACACCTCTGCGATACAATACACTATGGGCACAGTTAGCACCATTTAACGTCTTTAACAAGAGTGAAATATTCAGTGTCCAGTAATGCAACCATAACATGCATTCTATCCATCTATCCATCTATCTATATCTTCATGTTCCTACACACCCATTCATCCATATAGTCAGAGATACCAGTTTATTGAGTGAACCAAACCTGTATGAACATGTCCATCACTCAAAAGTTCCCTTCTCTACCCGTCTATGATCCCATTCCTCATCTAGGGCCCTTATGGATCCATGAACCTTTCTATGAACCTGGACGATGCCCGGATCACTCGCCTTGCGTGATGCCTCACACTCTTCCGCGACTCACGGAGTTACCTTGTGTATCGGTGTACTGTACAGTGCATTATCTCGGGGGTTTTTTGCGTACTTCAAGAGCTAATTTTAATTCAAAAGCATGCCTTCTACAGGAAAAGACTCCTGGGTAGGCTGAGCTAAACTAGGCTAAGCTAAGCTGAGATACCCAAGCTAGACTGAGTGGTTCAACAAAGTGGTTCGACATACGATATTTTCGACTTATGATGGGTGTGGCGGAACGCATGTCCATCGTAACTTGAAGACAACCCCTGTATGTTTATTACATCAAAATCTAAAACCCTAGTGACGTCATCAGACCTGACTAGCTACATTAATTAAAAAAAAGGTGCTCCAAATACCTTAAACTCTGTGACTGTTTTGTACTCGTTCATGGCAATTTTCTCCTTCATGGTGCTGAAGTCCATGGGGTGTTTGATGATCATGGAGTAGCCCGGAGCGATGGCGTCCGTCACCGGGAAGGCAAAAAAACCATGAGGGTCTTTCCTGTAAAGACACACACGCCGCCAGAGACAAAAACACTGGATAAGTACTGTAATAAAGACGGTGCTCTGAATATTCTTGCCTATCTTTAATATGAGTATGTGTTGTTTTGAGAGACAGGAACACAGGATGAGACAGAAAAGACTTGGTACAACATGCATCGTGTGTCCAGACCTCTGTAGAAGACGCAGGAAGTGCTCGAGGAGCTGCTGGCGAGGCGTGCTCTCGTTCTCTGGAACAACATAAAGATCCGTACAGATACACGTTACGGTAAGAATCTTCAAACCTCTGCGTTAAAATGGCTCGTTTTCCACCAGAGGGCAGAGCGGACCTGACGGACGAGAACCTCCTGCACTCTCGTCCCGGATTCCGGATTCAGTTCAAACACATGTTTCATCTTGACAGTTATGAACGCAGACACATTCTCAAAGTGTCTTGTTTGGATAGCATCTAATATTGGAACGAAGATTAAGGAGGACTACTAAGACTTAAGACTTGTGGAAAGTCTGCAGGTTCTGTATATACAGTGAGAGCACACACACACACACACACACACACACACACACACACACACACACACACACACACACACACACACAAAAACTGAAGACGGAAACAGCATCAAAATTCTCTATTTCTCTCAATCACTCTCGGGTTAGGCTTCGTGCATAATATCTAAACATTATTCTCTAGGATGGAAATAAATGACTAGGTAATGGGAGCTCACCAGGGTGACAGGAAACCTCATTCATTTTGCGGTACAGTAGTAGAGCACAGATAAAATGAGGCCTAGGCTGAATGCTTTCCCCAAATTAGCTGTTTCAACCAAACCCCCGCTCCTGCGTGATTCCAGCTCAACGGCAACAAAATTGGCACTGTGTGTGGCTCCACGTTCAGGCCAGTACGACAGGCCCAGTGCCGCTCGCCACACCGTGCTTCCTCTCACTACTAATCAGCGCACTCTTAAAGCACATGCATGCATTTGTGACCACCTGCAGTGGCTCTTCTCTCCTAATGTCCACAAGTGAAATAACCAAACACGGCAGGGTAAAAGAACACATTAAACGCATGCATGAGGAGAAACTGCACACAGTTTTTATACATATTCAAAATATAAACATGACGTGCGTCTATATAGACCAAATGTCTGGTTCGACATTCTTAACCATCAGAGTAAACACTGCCACAGTGTGGTGACCTTGAGTACCGCAAAGAGATTAAGCTTGAACTTCAGGCGAAGTGATCTCGAAGAAATCCTACGACCTGCCCAAGTTGTACTTTTATTTTACTTTCTTTTCCGGCGCTCTGTTAGTGGATCGTACTCGAGGCCCCACTAAAGCCAAAAACTATCCAAGCAGAACTTACACCATTCATTATTCTGGCCTCTCCCTCCCCTGTGTTCATTAATTATGTTTCACAGATTTTCCCAGCCCAGTCTTCCTCATAATAGGGTCTCTAAAAACCAGGGGATTCCAACCTGATTCATTATTTCCAGCTTTTGTTTTTAATTAACTGCATGGCTACTCCATGTTTGGGGGACTGTAAGAGGGAGTTGAGGTGTTAAGTGTGGATTTTACACTGCGAGGGATTTCTTGGATTTCTTGGAATGAAGTAAATGAACACTGGTGACAAACTTGTGATTCCAGAAAGATGAATGAATTACGCCATGTTTAGAATTGCAATCATTATACCTGCAGCTATAACCTCACTGCCTACTTTAATAGTACCGTCTGTACCCCTGCTCATTAATACCGATCACTGAATCTGGTCAGGGGCACATCAGAATTATTTTGCTCATCTTCAACTGTCCAGTTTCAGTGAGCCTGTGTCTAATGAAGCCTCAGATAGCTCTTCTTTGTTGACAGAAGAGGAACCTGATGTGGTCTTCGACTGTTGTTGAAGGTTCTATCCACATCAAGGTTTGGCATATTGGGAATTCTGAGTTGCTTTTCTTCTCACCAGGGATGTAAAGAGTGGTACCATAGTCTTCCTGGCAGTTTGAACCAGTCTGACCTTTCTCTGTTGACGCTGGCATCTCTCATCAACAAACTGTTTCCACCAGCAAAACTACTGCTCACTATATGGGGTGTTTCCCCCACTTTTCACACCATTCTCTAGAAACATCAAATACAGAGCACGGTGTTGTAGTGGTTAGCACTGTCACCTCACATCAAGAAGGTCCTGGGTTCGATCCCCAGGGTCGACCTGGGGGCTTTTCTGTGTGGAGTTTTCATGTTCTCCCCATGTCCATGTGGGTTTCCTCCAGGTGCTCTGGTTTCCTCTACAAGTACAAAGACATGGACAGAGGGGATTAGGCTAATTGGTTACTCCAAACTGCCCGAAGGTCTGAATGGAAGTGGGAATGATTGTCTGTCTCTGTGTGTTGGCCCTGCAGTGGATTGGCGACCTGCCCAAGGTGTACCCTGCCTTTCGTCCAAAGTCAGCCGGGATTGGCTCCAGCTTCAACCTGCGACCCTGAACAGGATTAAGTGGCAGAAGATGAGTGAGTGAGTGAGTGAGTGAGTGCAGTAAAAAGGTTCATCTTGTTAGTTTTCTTCAGAGACAGCATCCTGTCTAAAGTCTGAAGTCCATGACGATAAGTGATAATTCAACATCATCCTTATGGCAAAGCCAAAATTTGGTCTATAGTATATGATGGCTCAACAATCCTACTGGTGTAAACGCATTTTTTTTACACATCCATGCATGCATAACTACTAACATGCAGCACACCCAAGAAACTTTTCCTACATACAGGTACCAACACAAAGACAAAGGCACGCACCCACCCACCCACATGCACCACTCAATTTTGTCTGTAATCTGTCATCTCGCCTCTAGTTTTAATTCCTGTTAACTGCATGGTTGCGTACCACTGCTTCATTCATTTTAATGGAATTGAATAACAGTGCCGCTTGGCTGCACCCGCACAAGGCTGCTTTAATTGGAATGAATGCTTAAAAAAGTGAAAAAAAAAAAAAATCATGCTGCTGGTTTTCCAGGGAAAGAACTGCATTTGTCTTAGATGACTTCGGCAGGATGCAGAAGACCTGCAGGTGTATTTTGGGGGAATCACCACAATCAACCCTGCCGCATTGACTTTAAAAGTTTTTGAAAGTTTTTTTTTTTTTTTTCAGGATCAGGAAACTGCTTCAGAAAGCTCTGTGAAATCTACAATATATTTGTAGTAATAAAACTATTAGAAAAAAAAACAACAACCCATTTATCACACAAAATCTCTCGGAAACATCACTTTTCATCATTTTTCTAAACATCACATCCTTACAAGAAATTGGAAATAACAGTAACAAAAAACAACCAAGTTGTGCCCTGGTTTGAATTCATTAACAGTGACGTCTGATAAGTAAACATTCCCTTTAATCCACGTTTTCTCTTTGCTGCAGTAACATGGCAAAATAAAACCTGAAGTTATTTTCTCATTATATTTACATTTCAATATTCATATTCAAAGAAACCTTTCAAAGAAACATATCAAATATACAGTAATATCTTTAATAATTTCCTTTGAGAGTAATAAATCTAATCTTAATATATCTTATCTTATCTCATCTTATCTCATCTTATCTCATCTTATCTTATCTCATCTTATCTCATCTCATCTTATCTTTTCAATACTTTGCTAAACAAAACCAACAAGTATCAGTAACTCTGGTGATTCCTAAGAGTTTATGAGTATAAAAGGCCGACTCACCCTTCCCAGAATGCAGTACATTGTTTTGCGCTGAAAGCACATGGCTGCTACCTGCTAGGTCTCTACTAAGCAAAACCTCTGCAAATTCACTCTTAGTGAATCCCATCTCCAATTTGTCTTTATCTCTGTCATACATGAAAGCTCTGAATAAAATATGATTGATTTTTTCTTTCCATCACAGTTGTTCGTGAGACACTGAGGCCAGTTCTGGTCCATTACATATGGAATATGTACATATGGAACCATACCAAAACAGAACGGAACGTTCAAAGGAATTTAAAATATAGATACCTTGACAAAATATCTTCAATTTCACGTTACAGTTTAAGATCTACGGCCTAGGATGGCACCGGATTGTTGTGGATTGTTTTTGGAAAATCGTTACCATTGAAAATAGAGACTAAATGGTGCTGAGGATTCTCAGAAGGGCGAGCGGGCGCCTTGAAAAACAAATTCACTGCTTAATGCATTGCATGTAAGTCAAGTTTTCAGTTCATCCTGATCAATAAATAAATCATTTAAAGCTGTTAGTGTGCACCGCTGATCATAGCAGTTAAAAACCTGTACACTTTATGTCCACATTCCACGTTAAGGATGTAACAACTACAATCTGCACCAACTGTAATACGTATATCAAAAAATCCAATACCTTTTTTCATAATTATCTCAAAATAATTTATTTAAATTATAATATAATTTATTTTCCTTCACTTCATTGAAAGTTTGGTCAAACCAAAACAAAACAAAACAAAAAAAATGCTGAGTCAGCATTCCTTAATGCACAGCCAGGTCATTTTTGAAATAAAGTGGTACCTTGACATCCGACATTAATTTGTTCCTGGAGCGAGGTCGTATGTCAAAAGTGTCGCAAGACTAATCGAATTTCCCCTTTAAAATGAATGGATTTACTAATAATTTGTTCCAAACCCCCAACAAAACACACCAATTTCTTTTGTTACGTGTTTTTAAAATAAGAGAAATGTACTATATAAATAACAAATAATGTATAACACAATAATTAAACATAATACAAGTGAATGTGAAGAAATAATGTAAACTGGCTTTATTAAGTGTACTTTACCTTGAGGATCACAAGAAGCGATGATGGAGGCGGAGCAGTGAGGTGTAGGACGGACGCTGGTGGTGGGAGGAGGAAGAGATTGTCGGAGGAGGTTTGTTTACATTACGTACGTCGCCCTCTATCGCCAACTGAACACTCGCTATACATTTACAGAACATTGCTAAATTTATTCTAGACTTTATGTATTGCTAAACTTATGCTACACTTTAGTGCTAAACTTAACTTGATGGTGTAATTAATCCCCCTGTACCCCTTATACACGTCTATGACGCACACACCTTGAGCGTGTTTTTCTAGTGATTTCCTGCTTTATATCTAAGGTAAGTGGCCTCTTCTTCTTCTCAGCACCAGCTTTGCTACTACCTTTCTTAGAACCCATGATGAAAATACAGGGTACAGTACAAATAAAGTTCCCAAACGGCACAAAGAACACAAAACGAAGCGAGAAATGCTGCGGTGATGCTTACTCAGCGAGCTCGACACGTGATCTGTAGGTTGGCTTGGGGCAGACCGGGACACGGGAACGCGTGACGGTGGTGGGCCACACGAAACGTGATGAAATGGCCAACAAAAAACTGTCATATCACAAAGCAAAAAGTAGCCCGACATCAAACTTGCATCTCGGAAATGTCACAACCCGGGTCAGTCGTAAGTCAAGGTACCACTGTATAGGAAAGTTTTTTGACTCTGTGAGTACATTATCTGAAGCCTATTCAATTATAGTTTGATAGTTTTGAAAAGTTGTAAAGGTCTGCAGGGACATTCTATGTATGTGTTTAAAAATGCTTTAAAAAAAAACAGAGAAATGTTGTTTTTGGCACAGTGTTCCCTGTAAAGGAATCTACTTCACTGAAGAATTAAACTGATTGTATTGCCTAAGAGTGTGCTATCTGGACAGGTGGCAGCTTGGTCACACAATACACTTTTTCAGTATTGTTTATTTGTTCTTTCTGCGCAAACATACAGTATATGCAAAGTACATACCATATAAATAAAAAAAAAACGAGTGAGTAATGTGTCCCAGATAGGTATTAAAGAATCATGGCACAATTTCTAAAGTACAAGTTTTGGTGACCGTGTGTCCACTGTAGCCTCAGATTCCTGTTCTTCGCTGTAAGGAGTGGAACCTGCTGGTGTCTTGTGCAGATATAGCTCAAGGTTTGATGTGTTGTGCATTCTGAGATGCTTTTCTGTTCATCATGGTTGTATAGAGTGGTTATCTGAGTTATCACAGCCTCCTAAGACTGCTGTGTGTGAAAAGCCCCAAGAGGTCAGCAGTTTCTGAAATTAGCCTGTGAAACAAACACATTTGGCACCAACAACTATGCCACCCACCATCCCTGTGATGATATTTTTTCCTTCATTCTGATGTTTGAAGTGAACATTAACTGAAGCTCTTGACCTTTATCTGCATGACTTTATTGCTGCCACTTGATTGGCTGATCGGATAATTGTATGAAAGAGCCTGTTAGTTACAGCCTGTCACAGTCATGCAGTCAATCATGTCTTTATTTACATGCCATATAGATACAATATTATTCATTTTATAATAATTCATTCATCTTGAGTAACTGATTTTCATTGTTAGGGCTGTGGGGGATCCAGAGCATATCCCATTCATATTGGACACAAGGCGGGAATTCACTCTGCATGGGATGATACGCCATCAAATTGTGTTGGCAAACCAGTATCCAATCCAGCTACAGGTCTGTGTTGGACAGTGGGTGGAAACTGAAGAACCCAGATGGACATGGGGAGAGCATGCATAAGTGCAAATCTATGTAGAAGCCAGTAACCCATGCTCAGGATAGAACCAGAGACCCTGAATCCATGAGACAGGTATGCTTCCGGCTATTTTTCATATACTTAATGACATTTGGGGGGGGTGTTTATGGTTTAAAAGTATTTCTAAGACTTTTATAATAAAGTCTATAATACTTTTAAATCTAAAACAAAATGTCTTTTATAAGTAATTTTTCCTTCAGAAAGGTTTAACATAAATATAAACAAAAAATGAAAAAAAAAACAAACATTAAAAAAAAAAATACATTTAGGATTAGCAGTGAGGAGCTTGGTCTGTTTGGGAACCCTGTAGCACCCCTGAGGTCAAATTTGACCCTAACTTTTATTGCAGTCTTATATTCAACCCACTCATTGGTTGGTGAACATTAGTGAACATCCCAGGAGGTCTCATAAGGACCATTTCATAACATCTAGTAGGAAAGGGTTAACTGTAAAAAAAAAAAAAAAAAACCCTACCTGTTTCAGTCTGTATCATCATTTTAGCCAGTGGCGATTACTACTATTATGGTAAGGTGGTCTGAGTTTTCCCATATAAAATATTTTTTCCTGGTTACTGCATAATTCCACATCCTGCTTCATAGTGTCACTAGTTTCATTATAATTCTAAATTAGGAAAAAATGTCAAATTCGATATTATTATTATTATTATTATTATTATTAGTAGTAGTAGTAGTAGTAGTAGTAGTAGTAGTAGTAGTAGTAGTAGTA
>JAQMCW010000019.1:3536527-3549195 GCA_030068335.1 Chrysichthys cranchii
TATAATTAAGGTGATTTAAATTTTATTCTATGTTTTATTGCCACACATAAACCCATAATACACTTTAAAAACATGTTATGAGGGCTGAAACATATTCATCGTATTTACATTCATTTCAACAGGAAAAATTGATTCGGGTCACGAACAAATCGGGTCTCGGAACGAATTAAGTTCGTGAGTCGAGGTCCCACTGTAGTTCTTAGTTCCATTCCAACCTTTCAAGCTTGCAATCTGACTTTGAAGCAGAGCAAGAAATTGCTTCTTAGCTTGTTTTTTGCTCGCAGTCTCAGCTCATGGGACAAACAAAGGCATGTCTAATATATTTTATTTTTGGATTTTTTTAAATTATTTTGGGACATAGAAGAAACCAATTTTAGCAACCTGTGCGAGCGGGATTAATAAAACAGTGCCGTCGTCAAGCCCGTTGTCGAGACCAGCGATGACCCTGAGCGATGTAGCAGAATTCACACACCACCCCAACAGTGTTGGCATAGTGATAGGGTTCATGTAATAAAACATCAGGCTTAAGCCACGCCCAATTTTACATACATGTACAGATATTTAGAGCATGACACAGAAAGTGGCATTGCATTACAGCCCTACTAGCCATTCTTGTGGTTGCAGAAATCCCTGTTTCATATTTACATAATGTCTCTTTCACAGCTTATGGCCCTGACACAGAATCCTGCTTTAAAGTGGAAAGAGGCCATAGGAAGGGGCGACGAAGAAGGTAGCTGAAACGAAACACTGTTCTATGTCACCTTGTTGTCACCTATGGCAACTGTGTTTCTTTCACCCGCTTCCTCCCTTACTTCAAACGCAGACAGGCGTCTGACTCTTTTTTTTTTTTCCCCCTCCACATGCTAACTTACTTCAAATAAACAGGCGTTTTTTGCTGAGCACATGTAGTCTGCGTGCGATCCGGGCAGATATTTAACACACCCCGACATGTTTGAGAACATGGTGATCTTTGTTTGTGGCTGGGGATGGGAGGAGAATGACAGGAGGAACCGGGTGGGGGTGAGGGGTATTTAGAGTATCTGCCTGGGATTTTATGTATGGAACTTGTGATTTGTGATCAAGACGACTTTTCTGAGGCTGCGGTCCGAAATGAAAGAGAGAGAAAAAAAATAAGCACACACCCGTCCGACCAGTTTCTGAAGACGTTTTCCTCAGGATGTGCTGATGTAATAATATTGTGGATAGAAAAGAAAAGAAAAAAACCACAGCTCGAACACTGGAGGAAACTTTTCAAAAATAATGTGTGATTATGCGGGCAACAATAATATATGCATGACGTTGTCTTTTTTTTTTTTTCTTCTTCTTCTTTTTTCATTTTTTTTTTTTGCAGCTTTGTCGAGCGCTATTCATATCTGAAGCCGGATACAGACTCTTGTTGAGAATTTGTGCTTTAGATGAAAAACTAAGAAACAAAACACTGTTGTTTAAGTCCTCAAAACTGTTGTAAATATAAAGGTACATTTCCGTTCGTGAACAGAAATGTACTTGTACGGTATGTGAGACGAGCCTCCTTGTTTTTTTAATTCACTCATTTATTTATTTATTTATTTTTTTAATTGCACTTCATCTCTGAGGATGAGACGTGGTGGCAGACGTTTCTGTGCTGCTCCATCTCTGCGCTTTACATCCTAACATCTATTTCATGTCGATACAGGCCCGGCTGATGGTATCAGGCTCAAGAATGTCACTGTATCAGCACATCTCTGTGTCTTCACCCCTATACTCACACCACATACTCACACGGGGCGAGACCCAATTGTCTCCTCCTGTTTCACCGAAACGGTTATCTCTGGCTCTTAAGCTCAAATTAGATCAGACCTGCACCACGTTCAGGTTCAGCATTCTTTGTGCATTTGACAGTCAGCATTATTGACCTGTTTATTAGGCGTCTAACGATGCATCAAGATGCAAAACAATGTGATGATGTGCATCGCGGGAACGGGCTCTTCACCTTGTGGAAGTCGGAATTCTATAAATTATACATCTGTCATCTGCATTTGTGAAGTGATAGATAGCTCCAGATAGCAAGGACTGACACATGGTCATATGTATACACACCCATGTTATAACCTTTCAAACGACTCCAGCCCCACGTTGCTGCGATCTGCAGTGACCGATAAAGATCCCATGGAAGTCTGTCATTTTAGCCGACTTTGGAGCTCTATTACTGGGTAAAACGATGCTTCAGGCCCTGCTGTGTGGCCCGTTATGTTTCAGTCAATCATTTTCTTTGAGTCAGACATTTTGTTTTGTTCAGATATCAGTTATATTTTGGGAGCATTTGCAAGTTAAAATTTTTTTTTTATTATTATTTTTTTTTTTACAAAGTTTAACTCCATGGCGAACTTCTAAAGAATTTTGCTCATATATGATATATGAAATGTTCATAGGAATCTTTGATTTTATTTATTTTCACGCAGAAACAAAAAGCCCCTCATTTTGCACTGTTTAAGATCCAGACGTAAAAAAGGAGTCATTTCGGTAACAACTCCTCTCAGTTAAAATGTTTTTCAAATATTCTGAGAGTCAAACTGAATCGAATCGTAAAGCCAGTATCGTGACTCGAATCATGACTGAAAAACACGTCGCAAATTCCCTGAAATTTCACCGTCCCAACGTGTCACGCGCCTTAATTTGCATCTAAAAGCGACAAAGGAAATATCTGAAAACGAGGCACTCGTTTTGGACGCTGACATCTCATCTTGCAGTTCTTGCCCCACAAAGACCTGTGTAGTCATTTCTACATGGAATTTCGTTCATTCGTTAATTTTTTTTTTTTACTTTTTTTAGGGACGTTCGGGTGTATCCAGCAAATGAAGTTTTTATTTTTTTATTGTTTATTTTCATGGATACAAACAAGTTTAAGGTCACAGCAAGTTTGGATGTCTGAGATGATAGGGTTTTTTTTCTCCAGTAACTTCCTTCCTGTTTGAAGTGTATTTCAAGGGTATTTCAAGGGGTCACACAGATACAGTGACATGAAGGAAAGACTTGTCGGAGGGGGAGTTGTAATTATTTAGCAGTATGTGAACTCCTTGGTCTCACTCCATTTGCCAGGTGTGAGTAGATGTGCATCATTGACTCTGCGGTTCACACGCTCCATGCTTCGCCGTAGTTCTGACTGCGTGCGTTTGGCAGGTACAGGCAGATTGAAGGGGGATCTTTGATCTCGGCTCTGCGCCATGGATGAATTACACTACAGAATTTCACACACACGTACAAAACCTGTTTCTCGGGTCAGTGCTGAGATGTTAGCAAAGAGGAAGAGCAAACGTGCACCATTACGAGTCACCGCCTCACTGTTTGAGAAGAGACAGCCAGGCTTTCCTGTCAGGGGGAAGAATTAGGTGGATTTACATTGTATTGTACATGAAAAGTGTTACGTAGCATCACTTGTTTTTTCCTTTTTTTTTTTCCAAAAGAACAGTTAAATCTACCACTACGCCCTGGGAAACACTGGACAATAACCCAGAGGTAGAAATGCCCCAGCATGGGTGCGCTTGGCGTTGTTTCCCACACGCCTGCATGTCCAGCCTACAGAGACGACTCTGTGCGATGCATCTGTGCATCTGTTGACCCGCTGATGACCTCTGACCCATGTGAGGAACTTCACAGCTCTCAAACACCGCAAGTTCAGGACCACCATGAGTTCTGTTTAATGAAACGACTAATTGATGGTTGTAATGATTTCTGCGCTGTGCATAGACACCGATTTGATTTCCCATAGGAGAACAACCGCTTAACTTTCAAGCCTAGAAAAATCCTAAGGGTTCGTTTTTGTGTTGGGAAAATCCCATTTGTTCTTAATGTCCGTTCCTCTCTTAAACATGGAGCGTCACAACCATTTTCTGGAAATATCCGAACCAGCTCCGTACTGAAATGCACGCAGTGCCGGCTCTCAAATGCTGGAATTCCAGTCTGTTGTTCTTACTGCAACGTTAATCGGTTTTAAAAGCGCTTGAACGTTTTCAGATGCAGTCTTGCATCTTTAGTGAGCATTTTATCCTGGTCAGGCTCCCCCAGCCTATACCTAGATCACTGTGTACGAGGCAGGAACACACCCTGAGTGAGACCCCCGTCCATAACGGTGCACCGCAGACACACTTTCACCCCTTCGGGTCAGTTAGCCCCGCTAGCTACCCTAACAAAATGGTTTCTTTGACAAGTGGGAGGAAACTGAAGAACCCAGAGGAAAACCACATGGACCTAGACAGCACAGAAACTCCACACAGGAAGTCACTCGAGCTCAGGATCAACCCGGCGCCCCCTGGAGCTGTGAGGAGACAACAGTGCCCTTTGACCCACCAACACTAGAACGGATGTGTAATTTCTAGCCGAGCGTTGGGAGCACAGTTTTGTTCTCGATGGCTGAAAGACATTGTTACGACCTGTACAGGTGAATCGCAGCGCAACAAAGGCGAGCTCCAACACATGAAATTCAAGCAAAAGTAATATTTGATATGATTTATTTTTGTTCTTGGAAGCATTGAGCCATATTTGTCAAATACAATAAAATTATTACCCATAATTCACCGCAGGTTTATGTGCATATGAGAAGTGTTGGCAGATCGGTTTACAAACATGACACGATTTCCAACGATTGCAGCCTGAAATAAAGTTAGCGCCATCATTCATCAGTAGTGCTGGAGGTCTTGCGTTTAGCGTCAGAGGTTCACCAGTGTGTTTTAATATAGTGTTAAGTGTATCACAATCACAATGAGAAACGTAAGCAGTGTAATGCCATGCTATTTCTGTGACCCTCACGCGGGCTCTCCGCTGAGTTAAAGCTCCCGTAGGCCGCCTCTGAAAAGTGTAAACAGACATTTCAAAGCTCCGCACGCTGTTTACACTTCTGTTCTTTGTAATGAGACGAAATCTCAAGTGTTTTGGGTTTGAGTTAGTTGGAATAGACATGTTTGGGAAAATTTGCTTCGGGTTTTGAGAGATTGACAACTCATGATTTAGAATTAGGGACTTTGTGTAAACAAAATACAAGAAGTATGAAGGAGAACGGATAAAAGATATGATTTGGAAAAAGGTACAGGCAGAGCTCGTTATGACCTAATGATGATCGAGTGGTCTATGAAAGACACGTCAGAATGGACGGCTCCAGGTTAGCCATAGCATTTATGACAGCTGAGAAGTTTTTCTGAAAACTACGTTTATTGGTTTTTTGGGGGTTTTTTGCATTTTTTTTTTTTTTGAAAGGACACCTGAAAACTACACTTTGGAATAAACCTTAGATCCGATACAAACCTAACAACCGAAACGCAGTTGCCACGAGCTGATGTGTCAGGTGTTTAAGTGCCCGGCACGTGGGATTTTTGACTTTTTCAGCACTCATGTTTCAAGGTGGTCTTTTTAAAATGGTTCGCTCATGCTTCGGAGAACAGTACGGCACATTTATTTTTGGAGTGTGCAAGGAGAAGGGGCTAAAAGGGCTCTTAAAGGGGCCCCTAACATCTGGGAGAGATTTTCGTTCGGGCAGACGTTGGAGCAGCGCTCACCGGCTCTCGACGTGACGCAGTCGGGAACTACGGCTGAAATGAAGAAAACACAAAGCTCTCGGCTTGCCTGGTCACCTCCTCACTGGGTTATTACACAAGCACTCAGGTTAGGACACAAGTGAGAACGCTGCGGCAATTTGATCTATGAACAAAGCTGACAATGACGCGCTTGTGTGTGTGTGTGTGCGTGTGTGTGTGTGTGTCCCCAGCCGTGAACAGATGACGCCCTGATTTAGAGCTTAGCGGAACTTCAAAAGGCAGGGCCGAGTCTCCGTCTCCTCTGCGACCCCCGCTCTCTGCGCAGCTGTTGTTTCAGTGCGACCAAAGAGCTTCCTGAGTGCTTTATGTGCTGCCAAGCCAAAGTTCTGCCTCACTTTTGACCCGGGGGTGAATAAACAATGCCGTGGGTGCAAACAGCACTGCAGCCACTTGTTGAGAGGTATTAAACTGACTTTGGTTTAGAGTAAAGTCTAAAGAAGTCTGAACAAGCCAAAGGAGATGTTTAATATCAGTCTAAAGGAGATCTAAATGATTGCGACAGGGTGTAAGTTTCTGATGTGGGAAAGGGGGGTGTTCTTTAATAAATTTTAAAAAAGTCCTTTTTGATAAATCTCCATGGTATAAAAGGAACAAAGGGTCACCCTAGCGTGTATTAAAATTTTATTTATTTATTTTTTTTACAACCGCAAGCCATACTACGTATTATATAGATACTGTAATCAATTATTATGCTTCTTCGTTGTTTATTTGTTTATTTATTTATTTTAAAAATAGTAATTACAAATGGCCGACACTGATTTTTCTCCCCTAATTTTTACAGTTGTAAAGTGCTATCTTTAAAATTTTTTTTAAATAAATAAATAAATAATCGCGGCGCTTCGATATTTCTGGCGATCTCCTCGCTAATCCTAAGACATATTATGTAAAGTAGAGATCTCTTTGTGAATCACGACATGATATTTTTGTCATATTGTCAATACTAATATGAAACGGTCTCATCGGTAATTCAGGGAAACGGTAATAATCAGTCAACCAGTACCAACCAGTCTGGTGCTGTCATTTATGTAGATATACTTGTGCAGGAATGTCAGTGGTAACAGAACGGCTTGTTGGTTTCCAGTCCACACTGCCGCTTATGTTTTACCCCCATTTATTGAAATGAATAAATCCGATGAACGGCGGAAACCCGCAGATTAGCGATAGATTCACTGGTGGCAGGTAATTAAATTTGGTTTAAGACCGTGATTGTTTTTTCACGGTCTAGTTTTTTTCCCCCCTTTAGTCCCTAAACCCTCAGTCAGCTTCTTGCGTTCAATTCGAACACATCTGGTTTTGAGTCGGGGCCCGAGTTTCCTGTGGAACCGATACGGATTCAGTGCCTCTCCTGTTACAGGTCACCGGATCGCGGGATTTTCTTTGTGTTTTCTTTTCGGCGTTCCGGCATCACCATGGACGTTCCTGCACGAGCTTTGACTTTCTTCACCAAAGACGTTCTTCGGTTCTGTTCGGTTAACAAAAAGCAACGGCCATCATCACCGGGTCCGTGTCACCATCGAGCGGCTGGACAAACTTTTAAAGAGTTAAATTACTTGCTGTTCGAACAGAATCTACAAGACAGTTGTTTTATCTGTCCTGTTCAAAAACTGCTCAAAAAGCAGCATTGGTTGGTTGTGCGCTTGCTCACATATGGATGTGGGTTCATTTTCCCTCATCCTGCAAAAATCTGAGATATGAGCCAGGTTGAAAATAACAGGGCTATCAGCAAACATCCTGCTGTATTTCATTATGTGTAGATATGAAAAACATGTTTACAGGGACTCATAAAAGGGAGAGCGAGGAGAATATACATGTAAGGTGTGTGTGTGAGAGAGTGTGCATGTATGCTGTAATGCTTTTACTTGGAGTGCTTTATTGGCGCTGTCAGTTACGTCAAGCACACAAAGCTGCATGCGGAGCCATTAGAGGCATCCGCTCCGGATGGAATTACTCATCCTGGGATTTACATAAAATACACACGTTTACATAAATACATAAAAGTCTGAACGTGTGGCGTAGTACTGGGATATGGACAAAAAAAATAAAAAAGATCACAATATGGTTGTATATACAAGAGCATTCTGTTATAGGAAACAATTCAGCGACAGGGTAGTGTGATCATAGCGGTCACCATTCTGAAATCCAGAAGTGTTTTATTCCTCTTATTCCGCAGGAGTTTTTAAAGACAACACCTTGAACTATCCATCCATTCAATGTTGTGGAATGTCCACGTAGCAAAATGAATTCCTGTTAGCATTTTACATTATAGCAGCTATAAATAGTGTTCCCTCACCAGCCTTAGATTTTTTTCCTCTTTAGGAGCGCAAACACAGCTCGTCGTGAACGACCTTTTGCTCTGTCTCATCAAGGTCTGTGTGAGTTACTTGTAATAAGTTGTTTTCTTGTGGAAAATTATACTGGGATGGACAAATTCTATGGAGATACAGGTAGTCCGCAGGTTATGGTGGAGATGTGTGGGCACACCCATCGTAAGTCGAAAAATATCGTATGTCGAACCACTGTGTTGAACCACTTAGCCTAGCTTAGGTATCTCAGCCTGACTTAGCCCACCTTAGCCTAGCTTAGCCTAGTTTAGGTATCTCAGCCTAGTTTAGCCTAGCTTAGCATAGCCTACCCAGGAGTCTTTTCCTGTAGAAGACATGCTTTTGAATTAAAATTAGCTCTTGAAGCACACAAAAAAAACCAAACATTGTAATGCACTGTACAGTACACCGATACACAAGGTAACTCCATGAGTTGTGGGAGAGAGTGAGGCATCGTGCGAGGCGAGTGATCTGGGCATCATCTATGTACTTCCGGGAGTCATCCGCATATGTCATACGCTGTTACGCTGGCCTGCTGCTGATGCTTGCCTGCAAGTTTCAAATATTTTATAAATATTTTACCATTTTTAGCACATTGCAATCGTCATCATAAATTCGAAAAAATCATAAGTCGGGCCATCGTAACTCCTGGAGCACCTGTATTAACAACCATTGTACCACCGATTAGCAGTATAGTATGTTGTGTGCGACTAGAGATGAGATTACGTTTTTTTCTGCACTTCTAAGTTTTTCTTCCTTTCAAGTTTATTATCTTTTTCTGGTGTCTATTTAGATTACGTATATGGATTATTCCGTTTCAAGTTTTAACCACGTTTCGTGAAAATACCTTGAAGTGGCCGACTCACCCTTCCCAGAATCCAGTGCGTTGTTTTTGTTTTAAAAGCACGTGACCACAAGGTGTTAGCTCCCTGTGCAGCCAAACCTCTGTAAATCCACTATTAGCGATCCCTTGGAAACCTGTCTCGAAATCTTTCTTCATCTGCATGTCATATGTGCACACTGGGAACAAAATACACCTTATCTTTTCCTGCCCACGAGACAGCCGAGGCTGGTCCAGGTCCATTCTGTACAGGATGATCATGTGAATGCTGAACGTGTACTTCGCAGGAATTTGAAATATAGATTCTTTGATAAAATAAGTTAAATTTCAAGTCCCGGTTTGAGATCTATGGCCTGGGATGTCGCCTAGGATTCTGGAAAAGGGACCCGGCCGTGGTTATAGACACACCCGGGCATCCCTTAGAGATCCTTTTTGCCGTCATTCCTCTTTTACGTATCTTGTCTTTCCAGTATGTACTGCGAAGAAAGTAATCGTGCCAATCAAGCGTCCCCGTCCTACAGCAGGGTTAAATTCTGGATTCTGATTGGACAGGTTGATGAATCTTTTAACTTTTTTAAAAAAAACATTTTTTTTTATAACAGCAGCGCTGACAACAAGGCAAATTAAGAGTGTTTATAGAAAATCACTTCTGTATTAATTAACAGATAAGCAGATTTAAAAATAAAAAAACGTATTGAACAAAAAACACGTTCAGGGTTTGTTTAACATTTATGGAAGGAGACTCCAGTGTTTTGTAGCAGTAAGGTTTTCAAGAGAAAGAAGGGTTTTGCTTTTTTTGCAAGCCGACGAGCTGTTTCTGCCTTATAAAGACAAAAAAAAAAAGAGAAGCTGGTGAAGGAACGTGATTGTTTATAGCTTCTGTAACATAAATGATGATAACTAACAACTATCTCAGTGTTTTCACAGCGTTATGTATAAACTGATTTTTTTTAATTTATTTACACGAGACCGCATGACCCAAGCACACCATTGATTATTTTCTTATAACATCCCACTCCATCATGCTTTAACTGTGGGAGAGCGAAAGGAATGTGTGTGTGTGTGTGTGTGTGTGTGTGGGAAAACCGTTTCTCTGGTCTCAGCGTAAAATAATCGCTCAGATACAAAGTCTGTTGCCTTTCATGTCCTGTCTCAATAACAAACCGAAGAAGAATTCGCTGCTTCGACTCCAGATGGCTTCTCAAACATCGTCCGTCATTTCTCGTAAACGCACACAGTCGCACATGTTGGTTTGTTTGTTGTGCGTGGTTTTGTTCATACCGCGCGTCTCGTTGCCGGGTCTGTTGTTTAGTTAAAGCAGAAGCTTTCATGGTTATTCGATGCAGATCTGGACTGGAATTAGGGTTTGTTTTGCTCCGCTCTTAATTAAACATGCACATTGTCGGTGCATTACGGTTTATGGTTGAAGTGCCATGTGCCTGCTCTGATGTGTGTGTGTGTGTTTAAAGAAGAACCTGAATCAGTTTGCACATTATACTTCAGTGTAGTGGAATTCAGGGACGTTGTCCTGCACAGTGGTATCATCCGATCATTCAACCGATCCATTCATCCTGGCAAACGAAAAACAGATACAAGTGTAAATATTTATTATTATGTGTCAATTAGTGGCACTTATTTATTTATTTATTTGGTTGGTTGGTTTTCTGTGTGCGCCAGAAATTGAAGACTGATGTGTGCTTTTCTGCTTTCAGCTTGAAATGGAAAAATCTTAACAAACAGAGAATTCAGAACAAAATAATAAGTCTAATAATAAGTTAATAATACATATTTCCTTTTTTTTTATTGTTTCTTTTTCCATTTCCCATTTCCATTGGTCTTCCTGCATCCAGGTTATAATGGAATAGTTTAATGATCAGACGATATGTGGACTCACAGGTTGTGCATTGTGTTTGCAAGAAATCCAGGTGAAACTGAAATGTTTGTGCATTTCACGATAGTGAGCGAGCCAAACTGGCTGGGTCGGGTTTCTTTTTTACACCCAGTCTGCAACAGAGTCACACGTTCATCAGAAATATTCCATGCTAAGCGCTGATTTGCTGAATTGGACTTGTCAGCATATGCAAAAAATGAGACATGGCAGATGTTTGGTTTTGAAAACATTTTTTTATGATAGAGATATCTGGTTTTGCGGGGCGGCGGCGGTGGCGGGGCGGGGCGGGGGGGTCGTTTATATTGGGTCCGTTGTATTCCAGCTTAGTGCTTGTCGGCGCTTGGAACTCTTTGAATAATCGTTGATGAAAGTTTCCTTAGCGTTTTTGGAAGGAGTCTCCAGTGGCAGCCCACGACACTCAGCAGTGAAGCTGTAATTTTACTTTGTTTGTTTTTTTTCCAACATTGAAATGTCTTCAAGACGGAGGGTATTGTGGCTAAATACAGCTTTGTAATGTACATGATGAAAGGGTTCACAGAAATGCAACCTTAAATGTACCTATAGATGGATTACAAGTGATACGATATATCAGAGTTTATTTAATAAGAGTAAACATTAAACAGCTTTAACTGTTAGTAACTGTTAGAAACTGAACATAGCACTTTTCCACAAGAATACGTGCATTTGTCATATCGTTCATCTCGCTTCTGGATTCCTGTAGAGAAGAAGTTTTTCGGCTGCTCCCGAAGCCAGGTGAGCCCCACTTCCTTTATTTCATCATCAGAGGTGAATCTGCGACCGCCCAGCGCCTCCTTCAGTGGACCGAAGATGCGATAACGGCTCGGCACGAGATCCGGGCTGTAAGGAGGACGTGGGAGACGTCGGAACCCGAGCCGTTGCACTGGTCTCAACTGTCCCTGCTGCTGTATGAGGACGTGCATTGTCATGGTGCAGCAAGACTGTTTTGGACAGCGTTCCTCTTCTTTTGCTGTGAATTGCAGGTTTAAGTTCGTTTCGCAGCAGCGCACAGGAATTCGCACTGTTCACTGTTCGCTCATGCGCTTGGAAATGCACCAGATTAGGAACCTTCATGTCCCAAAAGAACGTTAAGATGATTTTCTTGGGAGAGGGCTGACTTTTAAATTTCTTCTTAGGTGGAGAAGATGGACGTCTCCACTCCATGTTTTGTCTTTTGCTCTCTGGGTCATCATGTAATTTTAAAATCGCCTTTACTTTTTGATTCTCCCTTGTAAATAAAACCATAATCGTTGGCAAATTGCTGGGGTATAAGAGAAATAAAACACTTGAGAACGTCGGGTAACATCGTCTTTCTATTTCTCTCAGTCCCACCCTCTCATCTGTTGTTCTCCCATTCCTTCTTTTGCTTTAATCTTTCTTTTCTATCAGCCGCAATCTTCTCTCTCTCTCTCTCTCTCTCTCTCTCTCTCTCTCTCTCTCTCTCTCTAACCATTTTGCGTTTTCTTTTATTGGTTTTATACTGACTTATCTAACTTCAGAGATGTCTTTCTGTCTCCTGTCCTCTCTCACCAGTCAGATTAACCAGTGCTGGATCACATTACTGCCAAAGCAAATAGCACAGCTAAATACCTAGAAGAGACTCTTAACAGTATCTTCCCCCAAAAAAGTAAACAGACTGCAGAAACCTTATAAATCTCATAATTATGCTGAATTATGTCCTTCAGGTGTATCACAGCACTTATCACAAATGTGTTTATTATTATTATTATTATTATTATTATTATTATTATCATCATAAAGAAAACCATCTCTTTGTTCTCCCTTTTTTCTTGTGCACTGTCTTTTTCTTCCTGTCTCTATTTTATTGTCCTTTTGCTCGCTCTTGTTTTTTTTCCCCCTCCTCTAAATTTGTTCCCTTTAGTCCCAAATGTCCTGTCTTCCTCACTCAGTCCCCCATCGATGACCTGTGACCCTTCATCTCTCCTTGAACTCCTTGAACTCTGCCAGCTCCCCTACAGAGTCGTTCCACAGATAGTTCGTTTCTTCACAATCTCTATCAGCCCGAACGA
>JAQMCW010000019.1:3574390-3585598 GCA_030068335.1 Chrysichthys cranchii
CACACACACACACACACACACACACACACACACACACACACACACACACACACACACACACACACACACACACATGGTGACCTGTAAGTAGACTGGATCATCAAGATGGACTTGTTAATAAATTTGAAATGACATCAGTGCCATTTTTAACCCATAAGAACCCAAACCCAGTTCACCTCAAAGGAAAATTCAAAAGAGCAAATGGACCACATGGAATACATTTCTGCATTTTTTTCCCGCCTTTACATTCAACCCACAAAGTTCAACATATGTCGCGTAGGGACTTCATGAGTTAAAGTGAAGGATAAATCTTTATAAGGAGCTTTCCAGACCATTTAAAGCACGTGTGACACATATGTCATCACAGGCTCTTATAGGTTAAAAAAAAGAAAAGAAAAGACAGGGCTGGGAACTAGAATACAAAATTAGGGTAAATGTTATCACACGTTACTACATAAGCACTTACGACAGAAACTATCGGTTCTCCATTTCGCCACGACGCTGTGCGCTGTCTGGCACGCAGCCGTGTATGCTGTAAGCGCACCGCAGAGGGCTGTAGAATGACCACCATACATACACATATCATACACACAGTCTTCATAGAACTTGGTGGGATTGATTGTGCCATGACACGCCTTAAACGGGCCATTTACGTCTGTAATCAGGCTGCAAGGTTTGGTGAAAGCCTCCTTATTGCGGTCAGCGGGATCGCATTTGGGACACTTCTGGCCTTTGCACTCTGTCGAGCAATTAGGGTCATCTCTGGCTTTCCAGCCGTTTCCAAACGCCGTCGGGTTTACTGCGATGCTTTTGTTTGGGAACATCAGGTCATCGTTTAAGTTCTCATTCCAGTTACCACAGAGACCTCCTACCATGTTACTGTATGTGCTGGGGAGAGTGATTTCAACGTAGCTATCCCAGTTAAATCTCACGTTCATGCCAAAGTCTGTTTTAACCACTCCGAACTGTCCGCTGCGGAATATGGATAGCTGGCCTCCTGCTGTCTCAAATGGCAAATTTACAAGCAGGTTGTTGATCTATGAAAAAGATTGAAAGATTATTATGCATTATTTTGGTTCACTGTATACTCTTAGTCAGTTAAACTAGAGCGTGTATATGTATATACGTTAATGCAGAGGTGGGCAACCTGAGCCATGGAGGGCCAGTGTGGGTGCAGGGTTCTGGGATGACCTTTTCATGAGTAATTCAAGAAGACCACTCTGAACCCACCACTCTGAACAGCTTTAATACTGGCTGATTGAGAGGTCACCAATGGCTCATGTTGCCCAGCCCTGCTTTAATGTACATATTTAATGCAACGTGCTGTTATTGTGTATATTGTACATAGCATATATAATATCTTTTTCAGCCTAAGAATGGCAAAATTAGCAAAATATTGGTTAGCCCTAAAATCACCTGATCTGTGAGGGTGATTTCATATTGATTTGACTATTCAGTAGGAAAAATAACCTACCGTGACTTTGCCATATTTGTCTTTACTCAGGATAATGCTGTAGCCAAAAATGTTGATCTCCACCGTCTTGGTGAAGGAAACCACCTTATTCAGTCCCCTGTTTTCATTCTTGACAAGAACTTCAAAAGGCACCAGTGAACTGTCAACTGTGTTGACCAGTTTAGAAAGGTAATATGTGCAAGTGCCCTGGAAATCAAAGCGCTTCCCATCAAAGGTTAGGTAGTGGGGATCTCCGCTGCCCAAGCAATGCCCATAGGATTGTGGGTAGCAATCTCTAACACCGTTCTGGACTTTACACACTTCAGATGCCTTGCATTTTGTGGGATTACAATTGACCTGCCCTGAATTGCAGGAGCATTTCTTGGTACATGTCTGGTCACCCCAGAATGTCTCAGCGGGAAGGTAATAACGGTTCTCGTAGGTACAGCCGCATTGCGCCAGCGCCACACATTTGTCTCCACTGAGGACAAAACCGTCATTACACTGGCAACCCTCCACACAAGGCTTTTCACATTTGCTTGGTGCATCTCGATCTACACAGGAGGCTGCGCATGCCGTTCCACAAGGCTCGTAGTGACTGTTTACTGGGCATTGCAGTGCTGTTAATATATCAGGAAGAAACATTTACATGATGAAGTTAGACTTAAAGAATTACATGAATATTTCTTAAGAAGCTATGCATGTCTCCAAAGATATTAAAGATATCCAATATCACAATTCCTTAATTAAACTGTCCTCACTTACGGCAATCAGATAGCTTCCTCCAGTTGGGATCGATCTTCACTCCAGCTGCCATGCAAGCCTCGGCATAGGTCCTCATGTTATCACAGAGGAAGCTTCTTATGCCTTTATTAATGCATACGTCATACACACAATTGTCTAGAAACACACTTGGGTCGACGGTCTTGTGGCAGTTGGCAAACGGCCCATTCGGCTTTGCTATAAGACCACAATAACTGTCTTGATCATATTTTTCTTTAAGCTCTGGTGGGCATGCAAGGCACTTGCCCTCACAGTCGTCACGGCAGAACAAGTCGTTGTCTGAAACTTTCCAGCTCTTGGCAAACTCCAGGACAGTGGAGAGTTTCACTCCTTTGGGGCCTAACTGCTCGTCTGTCCAGTCTCCATTGTAGTTTCCACAAAGTCCACCAAGTGACCCAAAGTAGGAGCTGGGTACTGTTATGTATAACATCATGTTCCAGTCATATTTCACCTCTAAGCCAAATTCTGTCGTTATGAGTACGTTCCAACCACTTTGCACCACTTCTATCTTTCCTTGAGCTAGACGTACGGGCAAGTGTGTGATCTCACCGTCCACCTGAAAAGGGTACAGAAGCGATTTTTTTTTCTCGGATTTTTTGATCAGCCTGAACATTTGTGCATTTCCTCAACTTACCTCAACGACACCCATTTGCTTGCTGGCAACTATTGTATGATTGTACACATTGAGTGATACTGTCCTCACATAGGCCACCAAGTTACTCCCTCTGCGATTATTCTTTGCCAAAATTGTGAAGGGAACAAGGCCTTGCTCAGTTTTTACAGTAGTGGCCATGGTGTAGGTGCAGGTCCCCTGGAAATCATATCGCTTCCCATCGAAGGTTTTGTAGTGGGGATCGCCGACAGCCCAACATGTTACTGTGTCGACCTGGACACAGATACCTTTCTTGCACTCTTTTCTCCAACCGCATTTAACAGATTCACAGGGATCTTTTGGAGGCGGTGGTGGAGAAGGAGCTGAAAGACAACGCTTAGAATTATAGGGTTTGATGTTCATTGGCACTTTGACTGAATTGAATTTAAATGTACAGAGTATACTGATTTTGACCTACCATTGCACACTCCTGTTGTGGCATAACCGTATCTTACTTCCCCACCATAAACATAGACAGCCTGTGGTGAGTTGCCGGATATGGTGATAGGGCCTTTTTGGGTACCAAGTGATTTAATGGACCATGAATACTTCTTGTTTGCAGGAAAAACATTCCAATTCAAGAAACCAAAAAGAGATTTACTGGCCTCCACCTCTGAGACAACAACAGCAAAGTTGTAGTAGTTATCTTGTGGATAAATAGTCCATGAATTGGACATCTGTGATACAGGAATTATGTTAGTCAAAAACTCATCATAGGGGATGTTGGTACTGGAGTACATAACCATGATCTTTTTATTGCTTCGGATTACTGTCGGCAAATTAATCACAACATTCAGAAGCTCTCCTGAGTGAAGTGACCCGTGCTGGGTGAATGGGCCGTGATAAACCGTCACATCAGTGTTATCCTCAGTTGCAACAACATGGAGTGTGTCCTGGCCGATAAGCAAGGGGTGCATGGTCGGGACTAGGTATTCATCGGACAGTAAATCTGTTGGCATCAGCTGTTCATAGACATGCTCACAGGTCCCGACAAGGCTGAGGCACTCGTGTCCTCCCAAGACGGCTACAGGGAGCTGAGACTCGATCCTGGTTCCTGTCAAAGTCTTATCACTCCGAAGTAGATAAACTTGATAAGGAGCTAATTTAATAGTCATCTTTACTCCTTGCTGCAAGCGTATCATGCTTTTAAGCTGGAGGTTTGAATATGGCAGAATATCAATCGCATTGTTTTCCTTGCCATTGACGATAGCCACGATCTTATTTAAGGGACCTCCTTCTGGAGTGAAGGCTACATAGCTTTTACCAAGTTGGAAATTAGGCAAGACCACACTGAGGTCTCCAGTATATGGTTTGATGTGAGAGGACACCACGGAGATGTCGTTATTAGAGGTAATCAGTACGGTTTTGTCTGAGACTCCATCTGCAGAAATCTCAGCCGTGTCTGGGAGGGTGACATATTCGGTAGAGCCTTTCTGTATAGTTAGTGATTTTTTATATTTGAGCCCCATGATTTCGACTGTAACAGCAGCTGAGGAGCTCTGGGCTGTGATGGAGAGTGTGGGTTTGGCAGAGCCGTCATTTCCTATATAATTAGGCATGAAGGCAGTGATGAACTCCTGGCCTATAGGGCAGCCACTGACGGCTTGAGGGAAAAAAAACAAAACAGTATTGTTAGTTACTTTATGCTGTTATCTGCATATAGTAGGTCAATTGTAATAATACACAAAGGGTGAGTCTGTGGCTAAGATTTTCTTTCGACCAAAGAAAAACCTAGCATTGTTTTCAGTAATCATGTTTTACTGTCTGCATCACTGCTGCGTAAATTCAGAAGCGTGAATCTGGAAATATTTACTTCTCATGTCTGGGAAGAGTATAGTGCCAGGTAAAACCTTCTTTATTTTTATTACTTAAAAGACGCTTCCTGTCTTGAAGTAACGATGAATCGTCTTTGCTCTTCACGTAGTGGAACGGTTCTTGGCATAATGCGGATAGTTTTGACGCATTCAGAATCGTTCAACAATGGAGATAATAGTCAAAATAAAAGAAAAACCTATGAATTAACACACTTATGAAGTAGGTGTTTCCAAACTTTGACTGGTACCGTATACTAAAGCATCTAGTTTCTAAGTATCTGAGTCATAATTCTATCACGATATCTTCTCAGGGTGAATTTCACAAGGAGACCTTCAACCGAGAATAGACGAATAAGGAGAAGGCAGGATAATGAACAATCTAACGACTGGGAGGATTAAATAGCATTGCGGGTAAGAGATTTCTACAGCACCGAAGCATAAAGTTATCTCTGATTGGAGCACAGGATACAAATCATACCCGAAACAAATTTTTTTTAATATTTTCAAATTGTACAAATGAACCATTAAAAATCATTCATTCAGCATCAGGAGCTGCTTTATCCTGCTCTCTGTCACGTAGGATCCAAAGCCTATCCTGGGAATATACGGTGTGGAAATAAACTCTTGATCAGTCCATCACAGGGAACCATGCACACATGTTGACATATTACTTCAAACCATTCCAACTTCACGCTTGTTTTAGTGAAGTGGGAGGAAATGGACCCTTGGAACAAATGCGTGCACCCACACAGGCATTTTAGTGCTTTCTAAATGATAATTTATTGCTTGAACACAGTTACGCACTGTATTGAAATAACCTTCGACTTGTCCGGCACGCTACTGTCGCAGTTGTCATTTGTGCAAGCTGAGTCTGCTGAAGATCATTTCTGATGCAGTATTGATGCGCTCTTGACGAGAATGTCTGCTCATTAAAATTCCTTTTGAATAATTTAGAATTATTTCTAACAAAATGTAGTAGTCGCAATTTGATTTAAGGACTTATTAAGCTCCATCTCATATTTAAATGAAGGGCAACCCTTCATTTTACAGTCCCCTAATTACTAAATATTTACTCTGTAAATCTTTGGTAAATTATAATATGGCATGGGTCCTTACTACATTGTCTTGACACTTGTCTCTACTAGTATTTCAGCTGCCGTTTCCCTGTATTTAATTATTTATTATGTGCAATGATTATCTAATAATATGCTATAATTGACAATATATATATTTTTTTCAGAATAAATACTTAGCAAGTAATTAGAGGACTATAAAAGGAAGGGAAAATAAAATAAAAAGCCAATGTTTGATTCAGCTCAGTTATTCGCAGTATAAATAACATGCATCTTTAATAATCTCCCCTCAAACAAAACAAGTTTTCGTAATGTTCTCAAACATTGTCCCGAGTTTGCCTGAATCATTTACCCAGAAACCATGTACAGACTAACCAACATAGCGAATCCTTAGCTTACCTGCTGCATGGAGAATGCCGACACAGAGTAGGATCATTTGAATCCCCATGTCTGTTTCAAAAAAGGACATTAAATTATTATTTTCCAATACTAATCCATAATTCATTAAGATCTATAGTGTTACAGGTACAAGCCGAATTTCACCCTGAGACAAAACTATAAGTAAAGCAGTACCCACCTGCAGTCTGGAATAAGTGACACCTATAATGGGAGGTTTAAATAGCATTGCAGATGAGAACATCATCAAACATTTACATAAGAGCTTGTTCGAAACAGGATCTAATGTATTTCATATCACTTTTGCATAAATCCACAATCATGCTCCTGCAGGTAGTTGCAGACGATTAACACGTCACCAATAGAGCACAAAAGCAAACATGCTCCGCTCAAAACTTAGCTTTTGGTTCAACCCAAAAGAACAAATACACTAGTCTTTCAAAGGACTGGGTTTGACACGCAAATATTGACCTTTTTTTCTTAGACTTTCCATGCCTGTATATCTGTTGGGCTGTACGATGTTTGAATTTTAATTAGAATTTTATTTTATAATCATTACGAGGTTCATTAAAAACACGAAAGACCTCTCTTATCTTATTTCTGTTCACTTTTCTGTCTGCTTTAAAGGACGCCTGCTTGAAATGATTTGATGGTAGTGAAAAGGATGTGAATCATAAGTTATGGCCATGACACTCGCCAGATCTCAGTTCTGTGGAAAATGTTGGTGTGATGTGTTAGACGGCACTCTTCATCATCATTAAAATCACCAATATCTTTTGGAAGAATGGCGTTATGTAAGAAGATGGTTACTGGTGCACAGCTTTTATGTAAGCAGGGTATTTGTATTACTGGGCCTGTCACGCACCTTTCTGTTGTTTAACTTGGTTTGTATACACTGCAGAAGTTAAGCTATCTTGAATGTACATGTCTAACATTTCATACTATGTGATTAATATTAGAGAAATATGCAATATAATTAAACTTACTTCTGGACAGTTTGGGGTTTTACTTATTTCAAGCTTGCATGGTTGTTTTTTCTTCTTTCTTAAATTTCTCAAACAAATGCTTGAAATTGGATAAATTATGAAATAAATAAAATAAGATAACCCTGGGCAGGTCGCCAATCCACCTCAGGGCTGACAGATACAGAGCCAGACAACCATTTACACCTACGGGCAATTTATAGCAGCCTAATCCCCTCTGCGCATGTCTTTAGACTGTGGGAGGAAACCAGAATACCCAGAGGAAATCCATGCAGACATGGGGAGACCATGCAGAAAGGTGCCCAGGTCAACCCCGGGGGTCGAAGCCAGGACCTTCTTGCCGTGAGGTGCTAGTGTGCTAGTGCTAAGCACTAAGCCACCATGCCGCCACCGCCGCCGCCGCCGCCACCACCACCACCACCACAGTAGTAACTGTTATCAAACAAATTTTAATTTCTACCTCAAGCAATATCACAAATATAGGCAAATTTCTATTAAATATTTGTCAGAATCAAATTACTATAAGATTATTATGAGACTAACATGTGATTTGGCCAAATTTTGCTTTGTTTGGGGTTTTTTTTCCACAGTAAGGCAAACATACCCAAGACATGAAACAAGGTCATAGACAAAAATCTTAAATACATAAACTAGGCACCAAGGTAAAGACTGCGAGCATGGAAACAGGCAACAACAAAAAATATCTCTAACTAGAATCACTATAACAACACCAGAATCAAAGTCTTAGTAACGTTAGGCACACATGTACTGAAAATATACTTTGCAGTGTGCTTGGAAAGTCCTTAGCGTCCTTAAGTAGAGTGTGACTGTGATTGTGTGTAATGTGGAAAATGTGTGCATGATCAGAAGTGCTGTAGTCTGCAGCGACCATGTCGGTGGGCCACGGTGGATTCTAAGACGCGTAGTGCAATCCGGGAGCCCGATCTGGCACCAACCTAACAAGGTGTCTCTATTCTTATGTGATTTATGCCGCACAGTTCATTTATTTTCACGTGGCAATTTATGGCATGCGGAAAATTAGGTTTTATTTTTCACTTGTGATTTTCTCACATGAATAACTCTTCTCGGGGCGGCACGGTGGCTGAGTGGTTGGCACTGTCGTCTCACAGCGAGAAGGTCCTGGGTTCGAGCCCCGGGTTCGGCACGGGTGCCTTTCTGTGTGGAGTTTGCGTGTTCTGCCCGTGTCTGCGTGGGTTTCCTCTGGGTACTCTGGTTTCCTCCCACAGTTCAAAGACATGCACAGAGGGGATTAGGCTAATTGGTGACTCTAAATTGCCCCTAGGTGTGAATGGTTGTCTGTCTCTGTGTGTTGCCCTGCGGTGGATTGGTGAGCTGCCCAGGGTGTTTCCCAATGTCATCTGGGATTGGTGCCAGCTTCCCCTGAACAGGATTAAGCAGCAGAAGATGAAAAAAGATGAATAATTCTTCTTCATTTGTCATCAAGCATTTCATGATAAACATAATCAAATGCACTGTCACAAATTTTGCAGCAAAGTGCTAAGGTCGGTAATTAGTGGTGTCTGAATATTCTTCCTATCAGTTCTGTTTTGTCAATATGTCTTTTTTTATACTTAGGATTTATTATGCACACACTCAATCGGCCTTTAAAAAGCAGATGGTCATTTTGGTAGGTAGTCATTTATGAGCTAGTCAAGCTCTAACCCTGCAAAAAAAACAAACAAAAAAAATAATGCTATTTTATGTAGTGAAAATATCTCATTTGTCAAATTTAGCTGACATCTTCGGTTTTTTTTACTAAAAATAAATGTATTTAAATTTTTAAATTCTAGACATTACTATTTTCATGCTTGATATGCTCTTCTACTGGTGTATCTTCTTAAGCTTTTAGATAGTTACAGCTGTAAATTAGTAAATTTGTCAAGAAAAAAAACCTTTATATTGCTATATTTGTTGGTAATGATCGGTTATTAAGAAATAGTAGATAAATATCTTCGTCTTTCGTGTGTACACTAGCCACTGTACACAACAGAAAGATGTGTGATAAGTTATGCAAATACTCTGCTTGCATAAAAGCTATGCTTTGGTAACCTTGTCAAATATAGCTGGCCAACAACTGTGTCTGCAAATAAGGCCTAAAATGTTTAATTATACACTATATAGCCAAAGTTTGTGGACACCGCACAATGCAAAAAAAAAAAAAAACCTGTAGATTTTTTACGGTAATTTACTGGCAGCTTGGGTTGACGATAAAGTACAGCATAATTTACTGTAAATAAGTGTAAAACATATTTATGGTAAAGTACTGTAATATCTTACATTGTTTAAAATGACATTGCATTTTCTCAATGCAAGATACATTTCAGCTAAAGAGTCTTATTCAAGGACTTCATCAAAGCAGCCTGACAGAGCTGGGGTTTGAACACGTGCCTAGTTTATGTGCAACATGATGCCTTAACTACTGAGTCACCTCAAGCAGCGTATGCACCTCGCACTGATATAACACTATCTCTCAGTGGAGACAAGTCAGTGTTAGAAGTAGCTGAATCAGTGCAAGCTTGTTGCAGTGTTATTGGAGCGGCTCAGTGGTTTTGGTGGTGCATACAGTTCAAAAGGTTGGATGGTCTTATCCCAGAACTAACATTTTTGGGTAAAATCCTTAACCTTCAACTCAACTGTATCCTGCATCAGCCAAGCGAGCTGTGCTGACTTTAGTGTTGTTTATATACTATATAACAGTAAGATATTACAGTACTTTACCATAAATATGTTTTACAGTTGTTTACTGTAAATTTTACAGTTCTTTAATGGCAACCCAATCTGCCAATAAGTTACCATAAAAAATCTACCGTAATATTTTTTACAATGCACCATCACACCCGAACTGTTGCCAAAAAGTTGGAAGCATACATGTATATAGGATGTTATTGACATTTATGTGAGTGCGTGTTCTGTTTTATCTGGTTCATCTGTTGGTCTGGCCTCTTGTTTAATTTTCAGTCTCATCTCCTAATCTGGTCTCAAAGCTGGGCAAACAAAGGATCACTGGCCACCCACTAATTATGATATCCATGGACTTTCAAACCAAAGTTGAACCAAAATCTGTTCAGCTGGACAATCTAGTAATGTCAGTTAGGCAACCAGATGCTGTTTTAAATTCGAAATTCTCTGCATTGGTTTTTAAATTCTCTGCATGCATGCTTACTAACAATGTTTCCACAAGCATGTACATTCAGGTCCATAAATAATTGACAGCATTATTGGGGTTTTCCCCCTCCTTATTATTTAGTAAGAAGAGACAAAAGGTCTACTGTTGATTTTAAGCATGACATTTGCCTTTAGAGTCATTAGACTGAAAAATCAAAACAAACACTTGAGAAAAATAGCAAAAACTTTAGGCAAGGACAAATCAACTCTTTGGGACAAAAACATATTCGTCATTTCCATGTCTGCACAAACTGCCCATCATGCTCATTCTGATCATTCTGATCACTCAGATTCCATTTCCCAGAAACACCTGGCAAAACAACATGGCCACCATGAGGGACAGTGGGCCTGACTACAACTCCCATGATTCTGCACACTCTGAGAACATGGCTGACTTGCTTGTGCACTCTGCTTTTCCAGACTTCTAACTGGATGCATCTGCCTCTGGTTTTATACAGAATTTCCAAAGCAATAATTTGGCTGCTAGTGCCAAGCCTTTATTTACTTTTTGATTTCATGTGTTTGACTTTGTTCTTTCTCCTTGTCATGTTTCCTGAGTACAGTGGTACCTTGACGTACGACATTAATTCGTTCCAGGTCGTATGTCAAAAGTGTCGTAAGACGAATCAAATTTCCCCATTAAAAATGAATGGAATTACTAATAATTTTTGTCCAAACCCCCAACAAAACACACCAATTTCTTTTGTTACGTGATTTTAAATACGAGTAATGTACTATATAAATAGCTAATAATGTATAAAACAATAATAAAACATAATAAAAGTGAATTTAAAGAAATAAACTGGTTTTATTAAGTGTCCTTTACCTTGAGGATCACAAGAAGCGATGATGGAGGTGGAGCAGTGAG
>JAQMCW010000019.1:3607621-3623446 GCA_030068335.1 Chrysichthys cranchii
CGGGGGTTGAGTTACGCATATGGTTTCACTTCATATTTAGACCCTGCGCGGTCTCAGTATATCAAATAAAGCATACATATAGAAACTCTGTTCAGAAGTGGCTTTGCACTCGTGTCCGCCCTCCGCTGCACCGTGACATTTATTCGCTTTTTGGTTTCTCAGGAACATGACAGGGTGTTGTTTTTTATTTGTATTATTACCCAACCTAAGGGATATCAGGAATTAAATTGTCTTGTGGTCATTCTACAACTTTAAATGCAACCATAAACTTCATTAATTGAGTAGAAATTGGCAAATGGCTGTGGTGTGAGACAAATGCAACTTTGCAACATGCTCTTATAGGAAAATACCGGTAACCCTCTTTTATTATAACAGCACAGTCTGTTGCGTTTGTTATTCCATACTTTTTTTTAATCTTTGACCATTCATTAGTTATATTTTTGTATTGTATTAGTGTGCTTCTTATGCTCACTTACTTCATCTTGAAGCCAGCGTATGGTTTAGGTTTGGAAAAATGCCAATATTAATAATATTAAAACGACAGTTAATATTGCTCTTAAGGTTAGCAAATCGTCTGAATGGAAGCTAACTTTGTGTGTGTTTTTGTAATATTAGAATCTTTTCCTGGCAACGTTGTGAGGTTTTTTTTTTTTTTTAATAAGTCTAATTAAACAAACCCAATGCCAGATAAGGATCCTCAATGGAGTCTCGAAAGCCTGCTTTCCCTTTTTTTTAATGAATTATAATGTGTTTCTCAAGTAATGAGTGCTGGAAATCGGTTTCTAATTTTAAAAGTAACTAGCGGTTTTTCGTTTGACTTTTCTGCCCAGTCAGATGAGTAAAGTTAGACCAAAACAGGCTTTTAATAGAGGAAATCTTATTATCTCTTTACAGCAAATTAAACAACCACAGCAGTGAATAAAAGACTCTGCTCATGTTATTCAGTCCTTCCTGAGTAGCTTTCCCTCATCCACTGTTACACACTCTCAGGACTCTCTTTTTATAGGGTGGAGGAGCGAGTCGACTGCCTGGCTCACATCTGGAGAAGTCGTTTTTTTTTTTTTGCATGAAAAGGAAAGGCAGACATGTAGGCCTGCTTGTTTTATGTGGTACAGAACAACATGTGAGATACAACCTCAGTGTGTGGCGCACATCTGCACATGGCTCTGCATTAGAGCTGGATGAGTCATGTATTTCTTACATACATTTATTACTTCATGTTAGCGTATAAATGTGAATCACGATTTGGAAGAATTTCACAAAACTCTGGTAGTCAAGTGGGTTAATCGATCCAGAAGTTGGTGTATGGGTTACATGTACGTTTGTCTATAAGTTTGAGGCCACGGGTCACATTTGTTAATTTATGTGTTAGGATTATTAACCAATGATTGAGCGAAATCACTCTTTCCCTACTGCTTCTGGTTAATCTACCAGTCCTCAAGAAGGTCCTGGGTTCGAGCCCCGGGTTCGACACGGGTGCCTTTCTGTGTGGAGTTTGCATTTTCTCCCCATGTCCGTGTGGGTTTCCTCCGGGTACTCTGGTTTCCTCCCACGGTCCAAAGACATGCACATGCTTTCAGGCCCATAGTAATTGGTTAAGCTGTTGTGATGCACCAACCTATAAATTGATGGGTGAAGTTAAATTTTAAAAAATGTAAAAAATAAAAAAATAAAGATTTTGATCTGTTATGTCACAGGGTTACAAGTGACCTTTAATTAAAAATTAGTTTTGAATAACAAATTTTTTTTTTGTTTGTTTGAGTCATTGACTATATTTGACTCATGGCAGCTTGAGGAAGAAGGAAGGCATTTGGGCTGCTACCAATGGGGAGTAAAGTTAGAAGTTTATGATCAGCATCACGTAGTCATGTTACTGAGGAACGGGAGGAGGCAAAGTCCTCAGTCAGTATACACATCGTATAACTAGGATCATCTTCACTGGTAAAGTGAGTGTTCAGTGTGGTGCTCACTTTACCATTTAAAAGTCGTTTTTGTTCTGTGTTGGTGCTCTTGGAAATGACTCAGCAGTTGAGGAGCATTTAAGCAGGGCTTGTAAATTTGTGAAAACATTAAGACACCGGTGTTTATTAAGTTCTAAGGATTAACCTATGAACAATGAAAAGAGAAGAGATGGTTATTAACCTAGTCTTGAATTTGTCCTGAAGTCTTGTGACCACACACACACACACACACACACACACACACACTCACTCACTTTAACCTTGTGCAACCTTGACAGTCTGTACTGGGTGTTGAAGCTGATCGATACAGCCGGGTTTTTGAGACACTTAATGCCTCAAAAACAGGCCCTGCATGCCTCCAGTGCAGAGACTGGTCTTTTGTATCTGTATTGAGTCCAGGATCGTGTTCTCAGGGTTAATGATGCACAGACTCCTGGTTAAATAAACGCTCTGGTTTAAGTATTTGAGTGAATATGTCAGCCAGTCCGACAGTAAATGCAGTGTTTTGGTTTATACCACAGCTTTGAATGCTCCATTCTGATCAGAAAGAAAGAAAGTTGGTGCTGATAAAAGTAATACCAGCTACAAGGTTCTCTTTTAAGCTGTAACAGTTTACACAGAGACTTGATAAAGTTTCCTCTAAAGAGTCTCTAGGAGTTTAAACCTGTAACTTTAACATTTACCACCATGGATAACACTGCAGAACGTTTTAAGGTTTCTCGCCATCAGGACAAGCTTTCTTTCGTTTTTTTTTTTGTCTTACTAACTTTGAGAGTTATAATTACTGTGATGTAAGTAATAACAGAAATGTGACTATAAATGGAAAAAAAGAATAGATACGTGTCTTAATGCATAAATAAGTAATAAGTGTCTTAATGCGTAAATAAGTAATTGTTGACAAATTGTCGTGGAAAGAAAAACACTAGGGGGAAATACTGTGGGGGTTTTTTTTTTGGGTTTTGTTTTCCTTTGTTTTTAACTTGATCAATTTTAGAGTGCGAACAACAATTGCTCTTGATGTTAGGCCTCGTCACACCAGTCAGTTCTTGATCATTTTCCTGTAAGTGCACCTTCAATTGGGTTTTATTGCTTAAACAAGAGAGAATCAAAAAGCAAAGGCAATTTTAAAATTCCCCTGTAACCCGGAGAGCAAAAAACAAAGCATGGCGTGGAGACATCCGTCTTCTCCAGTGAAGAAGAAATTTAAAAGTCAGCCCTCGCCCATGAAAATCATGTTGATTTTCTTTTAGGGTGTAAAGGCACCTATTCTGGATCATTTCAAAGCGCATGGGCAAACAGTGAACAGTCAGAAATTACCGTGCATTGCTGCGAAATGAACTTTAACCTGCAGTTCACAGCAAAAGAAGAAGAATGCTGGTTGCTCGGGCTAGAACATCTTCCACATCCTCCTTACAGCGTGAATCTGGTGCCGAGTGATTATCACATCTTCAGTCCACTGAAGGAGGTGCTGTGTGGACACAGATTCGCCTCTGATGATGAAGTAAAGGAAGCAGTGCTCACCTGGCTTCAGGAGCAGCTGAAAAACATCTTCTCTGCAGGAATACAGAAGCTAGACAAACGATGCAACAAATGCGTCGTCTTGTACGGGGACTATGTGGAAAAGTGACATATTCAGTTTCTCACAGTCACTTCTGTTAAAGCTGTTACATGTATTTTGCCTTTACTTTTTGATTGTCCTTCATATATTTACAGGGTGGCTTATGTTCTGTATCATCCTGCAGAGCAGCTTGTTGTAGCACAATTTCATGGTCCAGTTTCATCCTCTCTGTTTTTTTGTTTCTCTCTCTCTCTCTCTCTCTCTCTCTCTCTCTCTCACTCCAGCTCTGTCCACTGCATTGCAGTGCTTTACGGGTTTCTCTGAGCATTTAGCCATTCCTCATCAAGCACTTTACAAATAATATTCAGAGTAGTGCATTCATTTCATCCCTATTAAACAATCAATAAATAAGGAGACATGGCTTGTAGTTAACCTGTCTTTATTTGACTGTGTACTTTGGGATGCTTGACAACACATTACTTTTTTTTATTTTTATTTTTTCCATCTTCCACTGCCATAATTTCATACTTAGACTGTGGCTGCGTGAAAACAATGCTCTACATTTGCAACCCAGAACTGCAGCCGGGTCCCTGATCTGTCCTCAGGGTGGGTACAGTTCACTAGAAATATGATTCACACACACACACAGACTCGCACAGAGTGAGTAAATGGATCCGTGTCCAGCTTTGGTATGGGGGTTTGCAACATGAAGTCTGACTGGATTGAGTAATGCTCATGTCATATAAGGCCAGAAGGAGGATGAGCACAAAACATGAGCGCATGTAATAAGCGTGTCGATAATGTGCTATGTTTTAGTGATTTTCAACACACACACACACAGACACACATACATACGTACATACATTCACCACAATATAGCAGTCTTGCTTTCCTGGATATAAAATCTCGATATCAGCACAATACAGAAAAAGAATGGGTTTTTTTTACAAGTTAATGACCTGCCTGTTACAAGCATGGTATTTTGTTTTAGTTAAGTTAGTTTTAGTTTTTTATTTTATTATTTTTTTTATTTAGTTTGCCACTTTGCTATACAGTGGAACCTCTGGTCACGAACGCCTCCAAACACAAACAAATCGGTTCCTGAGCAAAACATTCACCAAAATTTTGCATCTGGTCACGGCCACATAATCGACGCCAATATTTTACAATTTTCTGTTTGCATATTGAGCAATTGCGTATTGTGGATCTAACAAAGATGCACATGTCCCATTAATCGGTCTGGGTCAGACATGCATTCATTGGCTGTAACCTCCTGGCAGTAACCTCCTCCCCACCCATCTTCCTCCTCACTTCCTCAACGCCAAATGTCGACTCATACAGGGTTAGTTTTCTTGGTTGTTTGCAGTAAGTTTTTGTATAATTTAAGGATTGTTCAAACTATGATTTTTTTTTTCTGTGCTTAAAACTCATTAAAAAAAATGTTCACAGCATTATTTTTTCGTTTTGTTTCTATGCATTTTTGCACAATAAGCCTTCATCACTTCATTACCTATTAATCACAAAACATGAGAACCGCCACCATATCCCTCCGCTACCGTCCACCTATGCCAGCAACTACGTATCCACCGCAAATGCATTAAAATCTGTTTATTTTATTTAGTTTTATTTTTCTAGATTTAAAGTTATTTTAATTTTATTCTATGTTTTATTGCCACACATGAACGCATAATACACTTTAAAAACATGTTTTGAAGCTGAAACACATTAATTGTATTTACATTCATTTCAATGGGAAAAATTGATTCGGGTCGTGAACAAATCGGGTCACGAACAGAGTCTCGGAACGAATTAAGTTCGTGACCAGAGGTTCCACTGTATTGGTCGATTTCATCACTGGTACTAGCTTTAGGTTACAGTGCTCTTTTGTCCTACATGAGTTTGAACTGGTTTACTTCCGTAGGAATTTTACTTCTTAACAGTTCTCTTAATGCACTACCTTAACTTAGACTAGCATAACCACTAACATTTAAATATCATATCTGAATCCAGCCAAACATACTTTTTTGAACAGCTGCTCGTGCTGCATCACAGGGCTGTGGAACACACTTAGAAAGCAAAGCCCTAGCGCTGTCCGCCCTCTTCCACAAACACAAACTCGCACACAGTCACAATTGGCTAGTGTTGCTGTGATTGACATGGGAGATTTCTTGGGCTCCTTATTTCAGATGGCTGTGGCACTATCGGGATTTGAACTTGCGATCTGCAAATGATGGCCTTTCCAGCTTTTCTGTTAGAAACTATGAAGCTGTGCTTCTATTCTGGTACGTCAGTGTGTTTACGACTGACAGTAAAAGATTAGTCTGGTTGGATTTGTGAGGATGTAGTCTGTCTGCAAGTGATGCATATGATACAAAGCCTTAATCACTGGATTACGGTGGTAGCCTGCAGTCAGTCATGCTGCACTACTCACTGGCTTGCTTATTACTGAAGGTATTTTCACCACAGCATTAGAGAGAGATTGTGAGTTGTTTATTATGCAGTTCAGCCCTTCTTGGAGGTACCAATATGGATTCCAAAACAGGAAACAATAACCTACTGCTACGATATATATTAACATCTTATAACTAGTACTAGTAGGAGAAGCTACTGCTGAATATTGCTCCATGAGCATTTCTTTACGATAAGAGTAAGGCAAGAGGGCAAGCCCAGGGGAGTGTACTGAGGTCGAATGAATAAAATAAACAAAGTCTGTGAGCTGTGGACAACGATCGATTAAACAAAAAAAAAGGGGGGTCCATGGTAGCACCTATGTTGTTTTTAGTTGGTAATAGAGCTCCAAAGGCAGCTAAAATGACCTGCAGCCTCTTTCTCTCAGGCACCATAAATCATAGTCATGAGGGTGGTCTCATTTAAAAGATAGCGAAGAGATCTTTTTAACCTTTTTAATGTGGCACGTGTCGGTCTTTGTTATCCGGTGCACTGCCGGGCACTTCACAAATGCAGAAGAGTCTCATTTTGGTGGCGGTGCAGACTCTTCATGGAAATAAACAAAACCCCACCACCATCATGTGATCAGTGCAATTGGGCTATCTTTTAACTTAATGCTTTTACCTCTCTGGGAGTAGGGAAGGGGGAGGTGAAACATGACATGAAATTAATGATTATAAGAGCTTTTGAGGTTAAAAGTCTTGCTCACGGGTCAAGCAGGGGAAGCTTGTCAATGCTGGGAGTTGAACTCATGACTTTTCAATCAGTAGCTCAATGCCTTAAGCATTAAGCCACCACTATACTTAAAAAAAAATACCATGGTCCTGGTTTGAGGGTCATGAGCCTGGTTAAATTGTGACTTTTGATCCAAATTTGTTCAGCCTTGTACGAGCTGAGGCATTGTTCCTACTCATGAGTGAAGAGATTATCAGGTGACTCACGTTACCCTGGCGGCTGCACAGTGTAGCCCTTTGTGTTTGCATCTGTGGAAGTTAATTGCATCTTATTTTGCATTTAAGTGAAGATTGTGCCCAGGGATGAACTCTCAAAACCTGATTACAGGAATGGACGGTACCTTTGGAGCATGGTGGGGTTAAACACCTTGCCTGAGGGGACAGTGGCATTAGTCATGAGTTGGATGTGAATCTGGTACCTTCATTTTCACATACAAAAAGTACACAGTTTGCCAACACACTCATCTTGGGACATGCTGCTGTTGTTGTAACATGCAGCTGTTTTTAGCCAGATCATCTTGATCTCAAGAATGGCTGGAAATGGTATGTTCACTGTGCAACCTGATTGGGTACTTGTAGGAAGACTGCTTTAAGCGTGATGGTTCGCTGTGGGGGACAAACAAAGCTGGAGGAACAGCAAAACTGCAAAACAAGAAATTGCAAATTTATTATAGTTTACGTTGTGTCTTTTATGTGAGGAAGTCTGGAAACTAAGGTTTGGAGGATTGAAAAGTTACCTTGTTAGGTGTCTATGTATCAATCTAGACACCGTTAAGATCAGTGTGTCACTTATTGAGTAATCGCTCGATTGTTGATATGGCGACGTGTTCTCTGAGGATATGCTTAGCACTTTTTGGAAGGATTCACCAGTGTTTTTTGTACCAGTCCAAATTGTAACTTTAAGTTTGTAATGTTATAAAAGGTGTAACTTTAAGTTTTCTGGGCTCTGTAGCATGACAAGCTGTTTTTTTTTTTTTATTATTATTATTTCTCTTTTTGTTCATTTTCCTTTCACAGCCCATCCCGAGAGTTTTACTGTTCACGTATCGCGTTGTCACTTACTATCAGGCAACCAGAAAAGAAAAAAGCAAGGAGGCAGTCAGGAGTGAAGATATTTCTGCAGGAAACTAGAGAGTGGAGGTTCACAGGAAAGAGCTGCATTGTTGTCATTGTGTGCAGGGATTTAATGCTCTCCTGCTGAGGAAAAAACAAAGGATCTGTCAAGCCGGTTTGCAGCAGCACTCGAGGTGTTTGAAAGGAAAGTGTGTATGCCAACACAATTCTTCTCAGTGCTACACAGCTAGATGTTCTACAAAAGGAATGAATTTTATGATGAACCTGCTTTTCTTAAGCGATTAGCCCGAACTTCACAACCATCATGTTCTGTTCAAGCCTAGAAAAGTCTCAAACCTTCTACACTGCCTTTCTCTGTTTGAAAACACTCACTCGCTCATCTCCTACCACTTGATCCTGTTCAGGGTCGCAGGGGGAAGCTGGGGCTAATCCCAGCCGACTTCAGGTGAGAGGCGTGGTACACCCTGGGCAGGTCACCAATCCACCACAGGGCCAACACACAGAGACGGGACAACCATTCACACCTACAGACAATTTAGTAGAGTAGCCAATTAGCCTAATCCCCTCTGTGAATGTCTTTGGCCTGCGGGAGGAAACCGGAGTACACGGAGGAAACCCACACGGACACAGGGAGAACATGCAAACAAGGAGACCCTGGGGATCAAACCCAGGACCTTCTTGCTGTGAGGCGACAGTGCTAACCTCTGCACTACCATGCAACCCTCTATGAAAACACTTCTTGTACACACAGTGCAACATAGTACAACACAGTAATCATAGAATTAGACATGCAAAATCCCATCATATCCTTCTGATGCTTGGTGTGTGCTCACAGGTCACATAACAAAAACTCAAATTACATCCTGGTGTTTAATAAAAAAAATTTAAAAAAACCAGGAGTGAATTTGAATGCTTTTGTTTAACCTGGTCTCTGGAACGTAATTATATACGTAATTTAGAACTTGCTGTTCATACTGATTAAGAAATGAGATTCTTAGTAAATATTTAAATGTGCTTCCATGGCTAGGATTTATTATTTATTGGAGAGCAGAAATTAAACAGGACAGACAGGTTGTTCTTTTGGATCACTGAATAATCATGGCAGCAAATCTCTTCGAGTCAGCAAACGTCATTTTTCTTTTCCATCTAGTATTAAGTTGCATCTGCATCACAGTGGTCACGTTAATATGATCTCTCCCACCTGCATCACTCAGTATTTTCCACATTAACTGGTTGCGTTTTATAGGGAACGTTTGCTTTCCAGACATGCCATGCTGTGCTGAAAGAGGTTGAGGTCTGTTTATGAGTCTGAATGTTGGATTAATTTTATGTCCTGATTTTTTTTAAGAGTCTGTTGTTGTTGTTGTTGTTGTTGTTTTCCATTATTGCTTCCAGTAACCAATTCCAGTTTGAACTGTTACTATTATAATTCATTAGTATCCATTTTATTTTTCCTGGCCGTCGGTTGCTGAGGTTTTGCTGTTGGGAATAGTAGACGACCACAGATGAACCCAGGAATGTAGAAATGTAGGAATGCACAATGCTAGGTATGGAGGAAAGATGGCACGAATAGCACCAACACCAAGACTTTGTTGCAGCTGTGAAGCATGGTGGTGGGAGCATCATGGTTTGAGGCTGCCTTTTACAGGAGAAAATCAGGGCAGCGGTGCATAACCTATCATGTAGAAGAGTCAGCACATGCATGTCAATCAACAGAAGATTTATTTACAAAGTACAGTGGACCCTCTGCTCGCGAACGCATTGGATGGCGAACAAAATGAACACAATGTACAAACTAAATTCCCAAACAGATTTTGTACTGACCGACGAACAAAACCATGACTGAGGTACAAGAAGCCAACCCACGCTTCACAGCACAAGCATTATAGTTCCGGTCAAACACTCGTGGTGTGAACGTGTTCAACTAATTTTTTTCGTTGTGTTTCTCTGCATTTTTTCTCTATAAGCTTCATTATGGGTCCCAAGAAAGTGGAAATGGCAGTGAGAGTTAGAAACCTAAGCGTATATCAGTTGAAATAAAGAAATAATTGCAAAACATGAGAACCGCCACCATATCCCTCCGCCACCGTCCACCTACGCGAGCAACTACATATCCACCGTAAAGGTAACGTGCATTAAAATCACCTGTAATTTCATTTATGTTTATTTTTCTATCATTAAGGTTATTGCCATACAAACCCATAATTCACTTTAAAAACATGTTTTTGAGGACTGAAACACATTAAATGTATTTATATTAATTTCAAGGGGGAAACAAATCGTGTCGTGAACAGAGTCTCGGAACGAATCAAGTTCGTGAGCCGAGGGTCCACTGTACAACATTGTGGTTTTGGTATGGCCAAGTCAGAATCCAGACATTTAATCTGCTGAGATGTAAGGAATCCCAGAAGTATTAATGAAGTGAAATATTTTTTAGGGGGGAATGATCTCATATTCCTCCTAAATGTTGTGCAAGCTACAGGAAATGTTTGCTCAAGGTTACTGGTATTACACGTTAGCTTTCATCTCATCATAATAAAAATGGTGGAATCATGTAAATGAGGTGGTTAAAATGGACAATTAGTTATAATTGATTTCTATGACGATTTTGCGCTTTCAAGTTGGAGGTACTGGGTTTACTACTTATTGTTTTGGGGTTGTTTTTTTTTACGTTGTATGTGTGGTAAATTACTCTCATGACACCTCATCATTTTTGTTGCACATTGCACCCTTATTTGAATATACATATTTTATTCACTCTGTTTGCTTACCTTGCTCATCTGTTGAGTTCAAACACTGAAATCAGTGACCTGGGGCACCTGCCTCACCTTCTCCAAGAATGCTGAATACTCTGAAAAGCTGCTTGATGCATACGAACAAACAACACTCTGTGTTCCTTTCTGAGACATGAAACCTCATAGAGGCAACCCTCTTGTCCACTGGGAAAAACTCCAACTTCGAGGGCCTCAGCTTGGGAGTGGCGAGTATTCCCACACCCGCCTGTGGCATATCTCCTGCGGGAACTCCATACTAGGACAAAGAGCAGGAGGTTTTGTATCAGAGCCTGTTCTATGTAATGTCCTTTCCAGCTTGCATGTTCATGCCATTTCCCTGCTAGCGATATTCCATATTCCCAAAGTCCGATTTCCATTTCAAAGATCTAGTCTGTGTAAGATGGTCCATTACTGCTGCGTGACTGGCTTTTCACCTGACCCCCACCAACATCTTGCAGGTGCTGAGCCTAAAACCAGGCTCCACATCCTTATTGTGGGCAGAGCTTTATTTTTTCATCCATCCCTCCATCCATCCATCCAGATTTTTCATTTATTCATCCATCTGTCCATTCAAACTGGTTTATCATCCATCCATCCACTTTTATAATTTATATAGCCATCTACGGTATTTATCCAGTTTTATTACTTATTTACTTATCCATCCATCTATCCACCCATCCATCCACCCATATCACCTTATAATTTGTTCATCCATCCATCAATTCTTCCATCCATCCATCCATCCATCCATCCATCCATCTTTCCATCCACCCTTCCACCCATATAGTTTTTTTTTATTTATCTATCCATCCATCCAGTTTTATCATTCATTCCTCCATGTGTCCATCTACCCATCCAATTTTGTTACTTATCCATCCATCCATCCATACATTTATCCTTTCATCTAGTTGTACAATCCATCCATCAAGTTAGCTCATTTGAAACTAAATGTTATTGCTTTAATGGTTGTCATAGGCGCTACAATACTCAGCTTATGAACGTTCTCTTTAAATCATCTTTCCGATCCCTGACCTTGATGAGACAGGCGAGTCATCGCTGCTCTGATCCTGACTCTGGATGATCAGATGAGGTGCTACACTGTGCATTACAGATGGAGGTCCTAAAAGAGAGACAAGGAGACAGAGCGAGAGATGATCGATGGTGTCTGGCAACTTTAATGTCTGTTTGCAGATCAGCACTCAGCCCTGACGCATCAAAAAACCAGCGTCTGCGTCGGCCTTACTGGGCTATTTTTGTGCACGGCAGCAGACTTCGAGCGTGTGGTGTTCTTCTGAGAAAAGTGCACTTTGTTACGTAAACACAGCAGAAACAATGATCCACCTGTCCTGCACCTGTGCTGGCAAAAAAACACAGGTGCATGTCTGATCATGTGTGTGTGTGTGTGTGTGTGTGTGTGTGTGTGTTGCCGAACTGGTTGTTCACAGAAGTAAAGTGATATCAGTTTACATGTAGACATATGTGGGTGTAAAAGACTGTCCCAGTCTGTTGGTTTACAGTATATTTGTCTCTTCATGTCCCACTTTATAGTGGCTCCTCCCTTCTTGTTACACACACACACACACACACACACACACACACACACACACACACACACACACAATCTTGCATGCATTGGGTAAATGCTGACTATTACTGTCCCAACAGCAGGCCACCAGAGGATAACCAGTGTAGTGATACTGCAGTGCCCTGTGGCCAGGTCTTTGGTTTTCCCACAGAGCTGATCTCCTACTCTCCATGACAAAATGTAAAAAATGAATAAATAAATAATAATAAGTATGGCAGATTTCCCAAGCTGTGCTTTTTTTTTGATGAGTTAAAAACAAACAGTGGCTGAACTACGTTAGAAGAATAGAATTTCACAGTTAGTAACAACACACGATTGGATGATTACTTCAGTACTTGAAAAAATACAGATTACAACAGCAAGTCTGTTACCATCTACCGATTCAACTTGAATCGAATCATTAGCTTGTGAATCAAAATCTAATTGAATCAGGGAACCTGTGCCAATTCCCAGCCCTAGTCATTTTCATTTATAAGTGCGTCATGACAAAATATTTGACGTAAGCACAAGTTGCTTTCAGCAAGGGACGCTATGGTCCACTAAGGGCAGAGGCCTAGTTTGTTCCCCTCAACTGTCAAATGGCTGACCGTCAAGGCTAACACTACTGTGTGTTCTTTGCTTTGTTCTTTTTACACGCTCCTTTCACCATGTTTAGTGTTGTTGTGGCTATTAGACTAACATCATGCCTGGTTTAAAGACACTCTAGTACCCTTTTGAGCGAGTACAGTGGTACCCCGCTTAACGAACGCCCTACAGAACAAACGTTCCGCATAACGAACGCCGCCACGCACGTGACTCGCAGAACAAACGCGTTTCGCACAACGAACCGCATGTCGCGCGTGAAAGTTTTCCACGGCGGCCTGGGACGGATTACACGATTTCCCATAGAAGCCTATGGGAAATTGTGTTTCGCACAACGGACTCCCCGCAGAACAAACGCAATGCTGGGACGGATTGCGTTCGTTATGCAGGGTACCACTGTACTTTAGAACTGGCACGATAATTTCAGAATGGACATTAATGCACATGTACAGCAGGAAAGTGTGTTAGCATTGGTATTTGCTAGGGTGACCATATGTCCTCTTTTTCCTGGACAAGTCCTCTTTTTGAAACGTAACAAAGTGGGATTTTTCAATCACCGAAAATGTCCAGGATTCGGCTTGTGCTTTGTACATTCACCATTCCTTTTGAGGGTGTCCGTCTGCCCCATGCCACCATCCTGCCCCCGCATTTTTGTTCAAATAATGTAGCTTAATATAATAGTTTTCCATGCTTTTGGGAGGCACTCCAACTTTACAAGACGTTTACAAGGCTTGCACAGGAAGTGTGCTTTCCCCATTGCTTCCAAAACAAACCTGGGGTTTCCTAGAGGAAGGAAAAGCGGCCCATTGTTCTCACTGGACGTGGCTATTGGCTGATAAACAGGAAGTGGACGGGGTTATCTCTGTGGCCATTGGTGCTTTTCCATCAGTAGCCTTTTTTCGAGAAATGAAGAAAACGCGAGAAGACGTGGGGTTTTTTTTTTTGGGTTGTTTGTTTCCCGACAGCCTAAAGAGAGAAGCACTTTATATGTAGTTAATCTTTTTTTTCTCCACCCAGCAGATGGAAAAAGTGAGAGAGGAAGATGTATTTAGTCTTCTTTAAAATGGATCTTCATTATGATTGTAAGAAACTAAAAGCTTCCTAATTGTGAACATTTGGGGCGCGAGTTTCCTTTTCCTGGAGATGGAGTGTTTTTTATCACTTGGCTTCTTAAAGGCATGGCAAGAATAGTCTCACGTGATGCGTCTTATGTCCCGGTTTATTTTCTTATTTAATACTAACAAGCTCAGTGAAATGTGATGAGTGCAAGTTGGTGTTGCCATTTTGCTGATAAAGGCATTTTGATGCAGAAGAAAGGAACTTGTGCTAAGCTGGAATTTCTTACAGGTCGATTTGTGGTTGGTGTTCCAGGCTGTGCTTGTGGTGGCTGATATATTGCAATACGATAAATCAGAGAAATATTGCATTGTAATACATAGTCTCACTGTCACTATACACAATGTTCAACAAGTCTATTTGGAAAAATCTCAGATTCTCTAGCGAAACATTAGAAAAGGGCAATCATGATGCTATTGTATCATGTCGTCACGTGACTCAGCACGATGATACGAGTTGGACTGTAACGACATTTCTGTCTTCTTGTGCAGAAGTGGCTTTGAAGGTCCACCTGAGTGACGCCACCACTCACCAGCCGCTGTCTGACGCCACCGTGGAGGTCTTCGCCAATCACACCCCTGTGGCTAGGGAGACCTCCGGCACCGACGGCAACATCTTCATCAGGTTCCCGTATCGCCTGGGTGACCTGCTCGTCATCACAGCTACCAAGCGAGGCTATGTCCCTAGCTCCGCCCCTTGGAGGCCAACCAGGCTGCCTGGTAAGATCTAATTCAAGGGGATTTAAAGTTTGCCTTCTTGTTCCTTCTTTTGCTCAGATCTCGTTAGTGAGATTAGCCGTTCAGAGCCTTTGTAGTGACAAATGTGAAGGGTAATGGACCACCTGCGTTGACTCCCTGGAGAGAATGGGGATGAGGAATAAAGGGAGGGAGGAGTCGGCGGGGCACAGCTAAAAGGATTTGGATTATTACCTTAAGAACCTGTTAAATGTAAATAGGAATGGCGAAACAGTATGACATTATTTAGTAAATGAAAAATTGTTAGTGGTGGCAAACTACTGTGGAATGGGACGAACAAAACACTTTGTGGGAGGTGCGTATAAATTTCAGGGTGTTAATAGTAACTTGGCTTTGTGTATCACACGACGCTGTTACTGATTATTTTCCTGTAACCGCACGCCCCGCTGTGCCTTATTTATTTATTTATTCGTTTGTTTGTTTGTTTGTTTATTTATTTATTTTAAGTTCTTCGTTGCGAATATTGGGTTAATATGAATATTTGAGATTGTATGTGTCAGTGTGCAGAGGAGCGGGATGAACCCTGAACATGGAATGACAAACCTGTGTGTGTGTGTGTATGTGTGTGTGTGTGTGTGTGTGTGTGTGGGAAACATTCTAGTCTTCTCCTCACTGAGCCTGGATCTGCTTCCTGAAAGAGCTGCTACTTTAATGGTGTACGACGACGAGGTTCAAATTGTCTCTGGATACCAAGGTAAGAAAAAAAGTGTGTGTGTGTGTGTGTGTGTGTGTGTGTGTGTGTGTGTGTGTGTTTGTGTGCGTGACTACCTAATCAAACCTGCTAATTTCATTTTCAGTTCTCAAACAACAGAATGTGTTCTTGTAATTTGAGAAAAATCGAATGTCATTTAATCCTAGCTGTAATTAGAGCTCGCTCTCATCACTCTTTACAACTGCGGTGAGCAGAAAAGCACGTCACAATGCACAGCATGTCAGGGGGCTACAACAACACAACGCATCAGGTCCCACAACAAATGGGAATCAGCGGCTAGAGCCAGCATAGGCTCAATGAAACACACGCACACACACAGACACACACATAAACAAATATGCTTCCAAATAGAGCAGGAGTGGCTTAATGAATCTGGCACTGGAAAGGTTGGGGGTGTGGCCAAAACAGGCCATTGGGGTAGAACAAAGCATCTGTCCTCTTAAAGGCACAGGTGTGTGTGTGTGTGTGTGTGTGTGTGTGTGTGTGTGTGTGTGTGTGTGTGTGTGTGTGTGTGTGAGTGAGAGAG
>JAQMCW010000019.1:3623546-3634872 GCA_030068335.1 Chrysichthys cranchii
CACCCACACACCCACACACACACACACGCACACACACACACACACACACGCACACACACACACACTTTACAGGGTGGGACTGTAACCTCGTAGTTATAACCCTACATAAGGGAACAATAATCATACAAATAACACACACGCACACACAAAACTATGAGAGACTTCACCCCATCTGCTGTAGTATTGTAGCACAGTGAGAGACAACTCCCCTGTTGTTAAACACACACGCACACACATACACACACACCCACACACACACACACACACACACACACACACACACACACAGTTTTACTTGTATTCATGCACCTGCCTGCCAGCATATTTTTCTTCAATAAAGAATCTTGTTACATTGCTGACAAAGCTGTGTGTGTGTCTGTGCGTGTACGTGTGTGTGTGTGATTGACCGTGTGACCCTGCCGAGAGCATCCCAGGGAAATACTGAAGAAAAGCAAGAGTATGGAGGAGGGGGGAATAAACAGTAAAAGAGGGAGGGGTGAAATGAAGGAAGTGCTCCTTGTGGATCTCTCTGACAGACAGATAGATGAGGAGCTGAATATATGGCATGACCTTAATGGCAGATGGTGTGTGTGTGTGTTTGTTTGCATGTGATTGGGGTGTGTGGATACTGCACCAGCGTTTAAGGCAGATCTCTAATCTGTTCATCAGAGTACTTTGGATGGGCTCCAGATGCATGCGGTGATGGAAAGGGAAATCGAGTGCGCGTGTGAGTGTGTGGGAGCACCTGGTTGTGTTCTGCCTCAGCGTTGAAGTGTGATGTGGTGTGGGGTGGCTACAACTTGCTGTCATGTCTATGGAATGCAGACTCCCTGCAATGGAAACTTGATGACATCATCACTCTCCAGAGCCGTACAGGAGGGCCACGGCTTCGTGATTTACTGACCTACTCGGTTTAGAGAAGAAGAGATAAAGACGTTGAGAAAGAGAGAAAGCCGTAGACTGGAAACACTTGATTTAAAAAGGAGCTAAATCTGCTAAAATAACACCCTGGACGTGACCATTTTGGCTTATATTTAGAAAAATCCCTCCCCCTGCTTTAGTTTTTTTTTCCCCAATTCGATCCTCTGCCAATTCCCTCACAGCACCCAGCTCTCCTCCATCACACAACAGCTTCCAACCAGGGAATGAAGACTAGCACACGCTTCCTCTAAGTAAGACACGTTGGGGCAGAGGAAAGCTCTATCCGTCCTCTTCCACATACATGATGTCACAGTTGCTCACGATTGGCTAGTGTCACTGTGACTGACAGCAGAACAACAATAATGTAACCCCTCCCACCCAGAGAGCACAATTTTGGTTAATCAATATTTATTTTTTTGGACATTAAAAAAAAAACAATGAGTTTACACAGCTCACGATCCTTAATACATTTTTTACGCTTCTTCTTTATGAATCACAACCAAGTTATGATTAGGGCTGTAATTAACTACCAGTGAGGTTATTATTATTATTATTATTATTATTATTATTATTATTAAACAAGTACTTGGATTTTTTAAAATGTAATACAGTAATCCCTGGTCTTTCGCGGGGGTTACGTTCCAAGACTTTCTGCGAAACACGAAAATCCGTGATGCACAGACGCCACCCCCAAATGTTTTTTTTTTTAATAGTTTAAGCCCTAAATGATCCTCCCACACTCTTTGAACCCTTTCTAGACACAATTAAACACATAAAGAAGACATTAGTGACCATATAGCAAGGTGAATTTTGTATAGGATTCGTAGAAACATCACATTTATAGCGAGTACTGTAATGTGCTGTATACTATACTAGTGTAGCCTGGACTTATATTTTCGGTACTGTATGTATGTAGTACACTAGCCTAGCCTAGGCTTTTTTCTATACTGTATAATACTGTAATTAACAACCACTTGCTACAGACTGGATTTCAGAACCACTACAGTTGTCATAAACAACAGATGGTACTGTACCGACATAAGCAACTGAATCAAGAAACAGCTGTTTGACGAATTCCGCCGTTGAGAAATCCATAAAAACAGGTTTTTATATTACAGGTTTTGCAGATACCGGGGAAGTCCGCAGAAAAATTTGATTTATTCAAAATAAAAACCCTTGAATAACCGGGGACGTGAAATGTGAACCGCGATATAGCGGGAGACTGTTGTACTAATATCCCTTCCAAGCATTTCGATAAATTTGTACAACTACCAAACTCTGAACTCTGAGCTAGCTTTAATTAAAAAAAAACAAGCCTCGACATACAGCAATATGATATTACTGATGTTTATCAGGTATCTGCCATGGCATGGGAATATTATCAAGTGTTCAAGTTGACCATTTGTTTTCCAAATCACAAACCCAAACATAGTATTCCTTACATTTTTCTTTTCCAGGGGTTTTGCACACATTTTTACAGCTACACGTTCTATCAATGTGGCCAGTGGACCAGCGAGCTCAAATACTGAGTGAGGATCTTAGCTCCATTTTAAACCCCGATTCTTTTAATTCTGTCCAGTCCGATTTAAAATAAAAGCAAATATCTACTGTCTGTCTCTCTAACTGAAACACTCAGATGCTAAATTCATTTTGCATGAGATAAATCATTTTCAGTGTCGACTCCGAGGCATTAACTTCGTTTTCAATGACTGGTATCATGGAATCAACTTCTTCTTCTTCTTCTTCTTCTATTTTTTTTTTTTTTTTTTTTTTAAACCCTGGATTGACTCCTAGACTCCTGGAAGCAGGATAGAGACCTGATGACCTGACACACTCCACATATTACAATATGTATACTGGTATACAGGGGGGCTGACATGATACGATATCAGTCTCAAAATATCAGAAATGTGCATCTTGACCCACAATGTAAATGCTACATTTGTCATCTGGTTTCACATCGTTATTAAATATTCAATTATTCCCATAAGGGACGTTGTTTGAGACGTGGATCGAATGGAAATGGGCAATGTTTTATCACGTGGTGTGAGTATTGTGTGTGTTTTGTGTGCAGGATCGAGGCTCCAGCCGTGGGTTCAGTTCCAGAGGCGAGCTCTGAGTCTTCCTCCTAACGCCACCTACACCAACCTAACCGCCTTCCTCACTGTGACTCACTCGGGGCAGAACACGCAGCACTTCCCGTACCTGCAGGGCCTCGGCTCTAACGGCACAGGTAACACACACACACATGCACACGCACACACATTTCATTACATGGTAAAACGACAAGCATGCTCATTTTATTAACAAAATGTCAAAATCCCATTACTACTCCTGTATTCCATTCACGAGGCAACTACTTAAGTAGGCAGTGTTTACACACACACACACACAAGATAAAGCCGATCCCGCTGGGAAGGAGTAAGTGCAAGTGTAGAGCCTCTTATCAGCTCTAGGTTACCATGGGGACATCATGCTGAGACGTGGCCTCGTGAGAACAGCTACGGCTCCCTTTTTCCACGCCTTGCACTCCTAATAAGGCCACCAAAACAAAAATACGAACAAAAAGTGGATCAGTTGATACACACACAACACACTGTAAATCATGCATACTTGGGTAGCTTTATTCATCATCTGTTCGGTGTCTATTCATATTAGAATTGGCATCTTTTACTAGGTTGCCATTAGGGAGGAATGCACATTGTGCAGAAGTCTATTCATCTCATTATTGTTTATTTATAAAAGATAAGCACCGTTTCCCTCAAATGACCGGCAGTTAAACAGGTATTTAAGATAAGGTGCGCCCAGGTGAACAGCAGGCATGCATTTAGGGCTTTGAAACGGATTTAAATGAAGGATTGGAGTCTATAGAACCAAACAGAATTTTTTAAGAAAACAGTGGTGCGCTCAGGCTCCAGGGTCAGTCGTAACCTCCGTCAATCGAAGGGGTGTTGGTTAATCATGGGCGCCTGGGAGTTCATGTATGTGGAAGAGGGTAGATCGCACTTTTCCTCAGCAACAGTTTAAAAAGAAGCTGTAGCGTCTTGTAGCCACGTGTCTCAGAGGGCGCACGTGTTCGCTTTCACGTACGCCGTTGCATGATGGGTAAGAGCGAGCTAGTGGGTGGGAATTGGTAAAGGAACAAAATATGGGGTAAAAATTTAGCATGTCATTAATTACACGTGTGTTTTAATCTTCTGGGACCCTGTGTCCACTGGAATGGACATGACATATTTTTTAGTCTAAACCAATAGAAATGTGCGATTTCATCATTTAAATGATGCTTGGTCTCTGGTTGGTCGCTGATTATCCATTCACATTGAAGGTATGACCTGTAACTTGATCAGCGGGGACTTTAGCCATCAGACGAGACAACCATCAGTTTATTTGGAGCACCCACTATACAAGTCTCTTGGTTAGTCGTTACTTTAGAAACAACGGCACATTTGAGGGAGGTTAAAGGAAATCAGAGGTGCAGTTAAAGAAAATGAATCACCTTCTGACCAATGAGAATAAAGAATTCAGTGCTGTTGTGGGATAACTGAAGGCACTTTACATTAGCTCTCTAATTCCAGCTCTAGTCGGAATGTAATATAGAGCGAATCCTGTTCTCGCCGAGTCACATGTGATTTCAGCGTGGGCCATTTTAGATATGTGGCTTCTAAAAATACTAAAGATAGTGCTAATAATAATAGAAGGCTCCTTGCTGTCTGTTTTAGGTTTGTGATTCATAAATGGTAACAGTAAGTCATGCATTTTTAAATGCTATCATATGGAGCTCCACTGCCATATTCGATCCATTTGATCCGCCGTATTGGCCTTGAGAGACTGACTTTGCCATTTAGATATATCATTTTAGAACGTACCATTATCTGAGTGGCTATGTTGTTACTTGTCCTTTTCCTTGCTCTCCACCCTCCTTTCTTGTTCCACCCATTCCTGTAAACCTCTACGTCCCTTGTCTTATTTGCTCCCTGTTTTTCTCTCGTTGGTAGGCAGCGGCCGCAGGTTTGAGCTGACCCCCGTGGCCGCCATCAGCGTTCACCTTTTGGGTAGTGATGGGGCAGAGCTTCACGTCAGCGAGCCAATCAGTGTGAGCGTGCCTCTCCCTGCCAATAGCGGCTTGAAGGAGAATGACCACATTCCCGCCTGGAGGTTTGATCCTAAACTCGGTGAGTTTCTCACACACACACACACACACACACACACACACACACACACACACAGACAGTGTTCTGCAGAACATGATGGTGAGCTACCAGGTTACCATGCTTTGTTTGTGTTGGTGTGTGTACATGAATAGAGGAAAGACAGAGAACTTCAGTCACCAGATTTCCTGTTCCCTTCATCTACTAATCAGCCGGATAAGTTGTGCAAAGGGGTTTTAGGGCAGGGAGCAGGATAGGAATGTTTTTAAAACGCCGATAGAAAAGTAATGGGGATGTTCTGTCTGTGGAACAAGAAGGTCAGCCAGGTCACTAGGCATTGCTGTAAACATCATTTGAATGGTGCTTTGGAGCTCGTACAGCTCCCCCTTCACACCTACACACACATACACACACACACACACACACACACACACACACACACACACACACACACACACACACTCTTAGAATGTGTGTGTGGTATCTCTCTAAGTCGAAACGCCCTGTTCATCACTCTGTGCTAAAACAGTTACCCTAGTAATGAACATGTGTTAAAATGCCAGATTTATCTCATTCTCTCGTGGTTATTTTTTAGTTATTATTGTAGTTTTTGTCTTGTTCTCAAAATAATGAACCTGTCTGTGGGCTCCTTTGTTCAAAAGAAAAAAAACGGTTAATACACACATAATACTCAATGGGAAATAACACTGGACCTAATCATATCCGAAGCACATGCTTGTTTTTGGGTTGTTGTTTTTTCCCCCCCTTTTTGATCCAGAGCAAAATCAGTCAAATCTGGTTAAAGTGATGTGATTTCTTATGTACAGCCACTTTATTAGGAACACCTCCACACCTGAGCATTCATGCACAAGATAGTGCATAAAGATAAAGGCCAATAGCCTGTGTTAATGTTCGCGTGCGAATAAATGTGATCTCGGTAACTTTGACTTCGGCACGGTTGTTAGTGCCAAGACGGGCTGGTTTGCGTATTTCAGAAACCGCTGATCATCTGGGATTTTCTCATACACAGTCTAATGGAGTTTACGCAAAATGGTGTAGGGGGAAAATACATCCAATGACTGTCAGTTCTGTGGAAGGAAACACTTTGTTAATGCGAGAGGTAAGATGAGAATGGCCAGAGTTGAGAGGGACGCTACGGTGACTCAGATAACTACTCTTTACAACCATGGCATGCAGAAAAGCATCTCAAAACATGCACCATGTCAAACGGGGAGGCCTCCGTCTCCTGGTCTGTTTTTTTCTTTTTGTTTTTGGTGTTTTGCTTTCATCCCTCTGCCATGGAAATGACAAAACATTGCACAAAAAGTACATTTTCTTTTGCTGCACACGTAATCAAGAAACTAAGAATCCTGTTACATATCCAAAGAGGAAGTGTACTCTCTTTAGGAAAATTGGAGCTGACTGATATGGAGATTGGACAGGGAATCATTCAGCTGTAGAGTTTCTGATCATTATCTTTTGTTTGGTTATGTCATGCTCTGGTAGCAAAAGAAAATGAAGAGTTATCTTAACCGCGTTTATTGCAAAGGAATTTTATTTATGTTTTGCGAAACAGGGTAAAGTGGTGCCATGCTCAGTTTATGTCAAAAATATTAACACAGTGTACGCAGGAGATAAAGAGTAAAAAAAAAAGAAAAGAAAAAGAGCAACATGTGTTTGTTGACATCAAATCAAGATAACCCTTTATCGTAAATATAACACAATATACTTGGTATAATTGTTATATCTGGTCAGTTTAACAATGACTGACAAATTCTTTAAATAATAACTCAGTGCTAAAGACACACAAATAAAAAACAAGGAATAAACGTAGTTCTAATGTCTCATTGTGCCATAGGTGCACTTTGCTAATCTTGTATGTAAAGGAGTTCAAATTTGGATTGCATCTGGTTTCATATGCAAACCTACTTTTTGTATCTTAGGCAGGCTACATGTGATTGTAACGAAAATTCAAAAAATAGACGTTAAACCTTGGCATTCACATTAGAATAATTTTGCATAGGCAAACGAGTGTAGGAGATATGTGTAAATGTGTGTCTGTGTACATATATTATGTTTGCCATTAGTGAATATATATTGAACATAGCGTTTCCAAAGTTCATGTTTGTGAATTGTTTCACAGTCCTTGGTGTTTTCCCTGCTGCTTTCTCACTGGATTCAACAGCCAAGCTTGAATTAGGTAAACTGGGTGTGTTGGAGGAGGGAAAATGCCAAAATGTGCAGGACGATGCTAATATCTCACGTTATATGGCTAATCTTTTCACCGATGCTAACAGCTCAGCTTGGAAGGTACGCTGAAATGGTGCACAAACGTGAACAGAGAATGTTTTAAAAACATAAAATCTGACTAAATGTTTGACTGTATGTCCGAGATCAGGATATATACAGTAGTTTGCCATGTACAGGTGCTCCCCGAGTTGCGATTTTTCTAAGTAGCGATGATGATTTTCATCCGCTAAAAATTGCAATATATTAAGAAAATATTTAAAATTCAGGGGCAGGCATCACAGGCAGGCCAGTGTAACAGCGTATGACGTATGCGGACGTATGCAGCCGACACCTGGAAGTACACGGACGATGCCCGGATCACTCGCCTCGTGCAATGCCTCACTCTCTCCCGCAACTCACCGGATTAACTTGTGTATCGGTGTACTGTATAGTGCATTACTTCAGGGTTGTTTGTCATTATTAACGGAACAGCTTCAGTGGCCGCTGTCTGTAGCCGGAGCTCAGTATTCGTGTAGCGTGGTGTCGCGGCTGGTCGGAGCTCAGAGACACAGTGCTGCTGCCTCCACCAGATGCAGGCCTCTCTGACAAACTCTCTTTTGACAGAAATGTGATTTAAATGAAGTCTTCAGTGAGAGTGTGTGGTCTTGTACAGGAAAAGACTCCTGGGTAGACTAGGCTAAGCTAGGCTGAGATACCTAAGCTAGGCTGAGTGGTTCAACACAGTGGTCAACATACAGTATTTTCGACTTACGATGGGTGTGGCGGAACGCATCTCCATCGTAACTTGAGGACTACCTGTATGTCAAATAACTATGAAGATACTACTGAATATGTTCATCTGAAAATATTGAAAAATGGCCAGTCCAAATGAACCTTTACATTTTTCTCAGACTAAGGTTTAGCATTTTCTCAGACTGTACCAGACATATTAAACTACATGGTAAAGAAATGATCAAGCAGCAGGGAGCCAGTAATTTCCCATGGCAGTGTACAACTTTCAGCCTGCCTTTTATGAAGCACGTCAATCTTAATAATTGGACGCAATAAATTCTTGGCCCCGCCTCTCACCAGAAGTCAGCTGGGATTGGCTCCAGCTTCCCACGTGACCCAAAATGGATAAGCGGCATTGAAAATGGATGAATGGCTGAATGGACGGATGAAAACTCTTGATAAGGTACATATCCGATGAACCCAGTCTCTAATCTCACATCTTGTAGTTTGTCTCTGCATTTGTTTTCTATGAATCCTAATAAATGAAGGTACTTTAGGACTTTTTCTCTCTGATGTCAAGGTTTCATAACAGGAAAGGACCTGACTGAATAGTCATCGTTTATTGATTAAACCATGTTTCAGCTGACATTATGAAGTGGAACACTGTTGCACTCTCTTACTATCCCTAATGCAGTCTGGCTATAAAATCTTGATCTGGCGTATATACTGCTGTATTTTACAATGCGTCACTCCAAACAATAAGCCACACCCTAATACATCCAGTCTGTGCAAGTTTGCTGAAATGAAAATGGAGGATCAGAGTTCAGTTAGTTAAAATAGATGGACAAGGACAGAGTGGACAACGGGGTTCTTTTGAAATATGGGTCGTTTGTTAGACTGTCTCTTAGCAGCCAGGAATAAACACAGGGAGAGACTGAGGCGGGGGGTGGAAAACAACAGATCCGACACTAATTCAATTTCAGCTTTCTTCGTGAGTGTTTCAGCTTTAGGCTCTTGCCCAACCGTTTTCACAGCAAAGAAATGCCACGAGTATCTAATTACTGCCTTTTGATCCAGACGCTGACGTGCTGATGATGTAGACAAACATGGTTAAACGCACTGTTGGAGCATGTGAATGTAACACAATCGCATGTGATTAATGTGTCAGTTCGCGTGACATTAGGCCTTTTGTCCAGCTGGGCGTTGCTTTGTGGTCTTATTCACGCTGAACCCTGAAGCCAAATTTCCATACAGTCTTTCACCCGGGGTTGAGTGTGTTTTTACGCAGGCCTGTGCGTGTGCCGGTACAATTACAGATGCAGTATAATCACTGCTCTGAAGTGTTTCGGTAGTAGTGTTAAAGGAGCAATTTAGAGTCGCATTAAAGGAGCAATTTGTAACTTTTAGGTGCATTGAAAACACTTTTCCTTCGCTCCAGCTGACCTCAGGCTCTCTCCTGAGGCTACACGTACCACGAGTTGCCTTTTACCCAAAAAGAGCAGCTGTGTTTTGAATTGGGGCAGGGCTAATTTCAGGGCCAGAAAAATGCCTTAAATGACAACATTAGAATTCAAGTTTTTCCTAAGGTATCTTTTTAAAATTTAGATGCTTAATACAGGTGTAGAAGTTACGAATTGCACCTTTAAATGCAATAAATAAATAAAAAATGTTGATCTTGTGCAAGATTTGTTCTGCACAGTCACACTGTTGCTATGATGTAAATCTGCATTTTGGCAAACGATCCTAATTAGCAAACTCTAAATTCACACTATAAAACTATTCTTTAACTGTGTTCTTGTGTGATGGGAGTCCCGGCTTAACGGCTTAAACAAATCCCCATGTGCTCTAGAATATCTAAATAAATACTTTTGTCATGTCTTAGATTTCTTCACCAAAGAAACCGATGTGTAATGGAAAGTTGTAGCTCATTAAAAGCAGCACCGTCCGTATTAGACCAGAGCTGTAACAGCTAACCTGTCATTAAGTACAGTTTTGAATGTAATGGGTGACGTGACATCGTTGTGTTGAGCATGGGAAGATGCAGGCCGAACACAGCAGGCCGGCCCTGATTAGTTAATGTTGAAATGGTTTTATAATAGAAAGAGCCAAAGTTGATGCTTGCCCTTTCTTTAGTCCCCTTTGCCATTTCTTCAGCAAAATTGGTTGGATGTTGCAAACGCTTGCATTTTTTTTTTGTTGTTGCTGTATTGTGAATTGCAGTGTCATTGTGTGTGTGTGTGTGTGTGTGTGTGTGTGTGTGTGTGTGTTTTGAGGACTTGCTGAGTCGCTGCAGGTCAAATGGCAATCGATAGAAGCTCCGGCTGTGGTGGAAAACCACAGAAAATATGCTGCATCACTAAAGCTCTTGCTCTTTCAGTTTATCCCAGGGACCCTTTCTACCCCATTAAACTGACTGTGTGTGTTCAGTCTGTAATTTTACTTCAGAATTGTACTTGGATACTATACTATACACAGAAAGTATTATTTTGGAATATATTATTCTCATTTTTGTAATTATAAGCTTGAGTTCTTAGTGAATAACTTATCATAGAAAAAGCCAATGATTTGTGCTATAGATCATTCAAATGAGCTCCAGTGAACATCCAGGCAGGTTCAGCACTGTAGAAAATGTAGATAAGGCACCAGACTGCAATGTGGAACTTAAGGATGGGAGCTCCTGGCCCTACCTTGAGAAAATATTTAAGTATGCTGGAGTAAGTGAAGAGTCCTTGTTTTTTTGTGTGTGGTTCCCCCCCCCTTGGGGGGGGGATTGGGGGAAACTGGAGCCAATCCCAGCTGACTTCGGGTAAGAGGTGGGCCACACCCTGGGCAAGACTCCTATCCACCGCAGGGCTCTGTAGTTTCTGCTTAATTATTTTTTTTCTTCTTGTAGTTCATAATTAAACCAGTCCAGAACATGTCGCCTAACGTAATTACAGTTCGGTGCTTTTGCTGCCACATAGTGGTAATCTTAGTGAATTACTATAAGAGTAGTACAATCAGTGAATTCTGGTTGATTTAACTGCAAGCTAAAAACCCTGTGGTATTTACCTTCATACTAGATATAAATAATAGTGCTTCTTCAGTCCTTGCCTATATATATTGCCACATATATATATATATATCAGAATCAGAAAACTTTATTTATCCCCGAGAGGCAATTAAAATTTTTTTATTACAATTAATATATATATATATAAAATTAAAAAAAAATTCCTCGTCTCACCCTTGGGTGGTGTTTGTCCCACTCTCTGCTCCGGGTCCTCTACCAGAGGCCTGGGAGCTTGAGGGTTCTG
>JAQMCW010000019.1:3637927-3649391 GCA_030068335.1 Chrysichthys cranchii
TTTGGATTTTTACAACATTATTGTTGAAATACACAGTCCTGAAAAAGGGACGTTTCTTTTTTTGCTGAGTATATTTAATATGGTGACATCTTCTTATTAGAGACATATTTGGATTAGATTGACTGTATTACACCGGTAAAGGACACAAAAGGCTGCACGCACAAAAGATGTTTTCCTGGAGGCGTCCATGGTCGTTTTCTGACTTGAACAAATGATCCTCGGTTATGTCAGGTGTGACATCAGTCCCAAAACCGAAATCCGACTGCTGAGGCAAATGGAACGCAGTATTAGTATCTGCAGTTGGATTAGGTATTATTCTTATTATTAGGTATTGGAATAGGTCCCTTATTAAGAATATATATTATTAGTTAGTGAGTGGTTGAGGAATATTTGGTGTCTTTGTGGACATCAGAGATGTTATCTTACATGGTTTCCCGTGTCCGTGTGGCCAGGAGAAAGTGCTCACGCTCGAGACGAACTCATCAGAAGTACACCCTCACCTCATCGCTGGAAAGCTCCAAACGAGACCAAGCCACGTCCATGTCCCACATCAACCTCATCAACGAGACTCGACTGGACCATGTAGGGGTGGAACCAGACCTGCACACACCCATGCTGAAAGCCACCCCTCACAACCTGTCCACCAGTGAGCTGGTGTCATCTCGGAACGAGCTCGGGAGTCGCTCCCAGCGTGAATATCGCCGCAGCTACACCTCCATCGTCTCCTCAACCGTCCATCCCCTGCAAGCGTCCGCTTCGTCCTCATCCCCGTATCCACTGCACCACGCTGCCTCGGCTGGCCGCTTGTCCTCGGAGAGCAAACCCAGTCCGCGCGAGCTGCGCCTTTCTCCATCCACGACTTCACCCACAGCTTCACCAGAGAGGGATCTGGGGGCAGAGCATCGTCCATCTGACTTCCTCCTCTCACGCTCAGTGGATCATCTAGAACGCCCCCCAGGTCTTCTGCCCCGTCCCGGAGCCCTGCTCTGCTGTACATCTGAGCTCCAGGTAAGCCAGGGCGGAGCTGGATATCAGAAAGGACGCCCTACTTTGCTAATCCCAGCCCACTATATGCGGCTGCCCGGGACGCACCCTCTGTCAGGACAAGCGCTTCTGCTCCAGTCAGATGAGCGGAGCGAGCTCGAGAGCATCCGTGCAGAGCTCAATGCATCCCATCAGCCTCAACCTGAAGTGAGGCAAGTGAACAACATGGGCGAGGGGGTAGAGGAGGGGAAAGCAGGAGCTAGAGAGGCAGGAGGAGGGACAGTGGACAAGTGGACGGCAGCACTACCTGAAGCCTTGTCTATTCCCAACTCGCTGAGTGAGGAGGCCCTTGGGGTGGTGCAGATGAACGGAGAAGATCAGCTGCTGGCTGAGAAGACATTGATGGAGCTGAGGGGTGGGAAGCCCCTCCCACACCCGCGTGCCTGGTTCGTGTCGCTGGACGGCCGCTCGAATGCACACATCCGCCATTCCTACATCGATCTGCAGAGGGCGGCTCACGGCGCCAGCTTTGTGGGCAGCAACGATGCCAGTCTGGACTCGGGGGTAGACGTGAGCGACGTCACACCAGGCCGCAAGGCCAAAGCTCAGGAAAAGCCCCAGGTTATGTCACCCGCCTTGGCATGCAAATCGCTGGTAATTGTGGAGGGTACTAAGGCTAATGCTAACGATAATGCTCATTCGGAACCCAGCGAGACTGAAAGCCAAACTCCTGCCTGCAGCCCGGAAGAAAACTCGCTCAGGCCCTTGTTGCCCAAAGCCGAGATGGAGGAAGAGACAATAATGCCTTCGTCACCACCCTTGCTACCCACTCCTCCGCTCCCATCCCCTCCTCCGCTCCCAGATCCCGCCACGGAGGTGGAAAACGAGTTGAAAGGAGACAAGGACCAGATAGTGAGGACTGAGCGTGCTCAAACGCACCTTAACCTTCCCTCGAGGAACAGTGCCTCGGATGGTCTGGCTGCTCCTGAGGACAGCGATGAGAACAAGAAGAGTCCGTGGCAGAAGCGCGAGGAGAGGCCCCTGCTTGCCTTTAACCTCAAATGACCCCTGACTTTTGGCCAGCTTTTTAAACCTGTGGAATTGCCTTTAAGCTGAAGGATTTTGGGTTGTGAATTTTGCGTTACTTGTAAAAGTGATAAGCCGAAGTGACTGAACTCGATCACAGCTTCCAGGAACTTGCTTGAGTATGAACCAAAAAGCACTCCGCTGAACACATTTATGCACAACAGCTATGCCTTTTTTATAAGCAAACTGCAAACGAAAGCCATTGTATGAAGGTGAGATGTTTAGCTTTATGAACCGCTGCTGGTGTTCAGGTAAGCAATAGGATCTTCAACTGGCAGCATACAGCACTGAGCACTGCGTGTTGTCCACAGTAAGCGTTTAATCATGTGTTCGTCCACTGCGCCCCGCACTTAGCTGGACAAATTCACTCAGTCGTGGATTAGCAGAACGTCTTCCTTTAATTAATCTGCGACAGAAAATCGAGTCTGTAAAGCTTTTTGCGTCCTGAGGTTTCATTCTCTCCGGCGAGTGTTTTGATTTTATTTTTTTCATGCATCAGAGGCGCGCTCTGAATTTTTTGACATCAATCAAATGCAGTATTCCCTCTTCAATACGATAACCCAGGCAGCGTATTCACTGTAGCATCTGTGAACTTCCTGTTACGCTTCACACTTGAGACTAGAGACGCACAGCTATGCATTGCTTTAATTCTGGTTCTTCTTTTTTTCTCTTTTTTTTTGTAACGATATTTGAAAGTGTATTATGTGATTTCGTTTATGTGTTTCACTGTTTTTCATTTCATTTTATTAAGCAAAAGTACTTCTTGTTCTCTTTTGCTTGTACACACACACACACTAAATGCTCCGTATGTCTGAAGTGCCTATGTAGCAGATGCGTTAATTTACAATCCTCATGTCACCTTGCAGATTCGATCCCTTCACATCTTCATGCTTTGTATGCTTTTTTTTTTTTGTATTTTTTAAAGTGTGGTGCATAAACCTTGGGTGTGTTTGTACATGTACAGTGAATGAATGATAGTGACTGTGAGTTTCTCCACCTGTGGAGAACGAGTGCATATTTCACTGTGTATGTGTGTGTTTGGGAGTGTGTACGAATCAATATGCTACACTTTTTTCTTTTTTGTGGTTGTCACTTGTTGGCCAAATGTAGTTTGTGTGTGTGTGTGTGTGTGTGTGTGACACTGTATGAATATGAAAGCTGTCTTTGATGCCCTTTCTGACTGTGACATAACCACTTTTGCAATCATTCCCCAGCAATCTAATTTTGAACGTCTAGACTGGCCACTTATGATATCAGTGAGTCCGATGATCCACAGTTTTAAAAAATTCGATTTTAATTAAAGCTACTTATGATTTTGAGAATCAATGCTAGTATTAAACACCTACTACGAATGCTTAATTCACTTAATCCGCTCCATTCGTAATTGCTTCAATGGGTTCAGTCACATTGCATGCAATTGTCCAGTCAGCCAATCATCTAGCAGAATGTATTTCAAAAAATGATGCAGACACTGATCTTCAGTTAGTGTTCACATCAAATATTAGAATGGGAGAGAAAAATTTTCAGTGATTCCAGTGACATTAACTGTAGCGTGGGGGTTGGTGCCAGATATTTTGGGTGCCAAAAACTGCTGATCTAGTGGGATTTTCAGACACAACAGTCTCTAGAGTTCACACAGAATGGTATGAGGGGGGGAACTATCCAGCGAGCTGCTATTCTGCTGCTGTGAACACCTCGGTGATGGACAGGACAGAGCTTTGCTCAAGCTGACAGGAAGGTTACAGTAACTCTAATAACCACTCTTTACAACCACGGTGAGCAGAAAAACATCTCACGGCACACCACACATCAAACAGAGAGATTAAATCGGGTTTTATTCCTGATTTCAGTACTAGTGTGCTATGCTATTCTCCTGGCTCTTCTCTGGTTAAGGTGTGTACTCTGGAAGCTTCTTCTGTTTTCATAAAAAATATGATTAAAAAAACATTTTTTCAGCCGCTGTCGTCATCCCTAACGGTCTCCCTGTTGCTATGTTTAAATGCCACTTAGTGATGCGTATTTGCAGCACGACAGGCACTAATGGATGATCCTTTATCTACCCAGTACTTACTGAGTCATGATATGTGGACTGTTTTGTTAATAATTTTAGCCTCCAATATGAAACTATGAAAAACAAGCAAAGGTGAAGTACAAGAGTGTATTGCTTATTTTTCCAAAACCAGAAATGATCAAAGCAAGTTGTATAGTTTTTTCGTACTCACTCACTCGCTTGCTCATTCTCCTTATTTACAGCTGTAAACTGTTAATAATTTACTCAAACCTCCAGCCAGACAGGAAACGTTGCAGGTGTTTTAGGGTGTGGCTTTGGCCCAGCACTGAAAGGAAGGATTGTGTTAGGTTGAAGTTCAAAAGCGCAGAGCTTTACGTGACATCTAGCAAAATTGTTGACGCCATTTTTTTTAACCCTCAACTGGACGTTTGGTTGAGCTAAATGGGTGTAATAAATAAAGAAAGAAATACATATAAATGTACTTGTGTTTTAACATTAACTGTCCAAAGGTAGAAATAAGCTTTAGAAAAAGGAAAAAAAATCTTCTACAAGAGAACACTACATTTAAGGAATACATTAGGCTAAAGGAATACATTAAGGCTAAAGGTTAAAAAATATAAAAAATTAGTCTGGCTGATTTACTCATCATTGTCTGGATGCTCTTGACAAAATGGGACATCTTTTCATGTATTGATTTTTATCTGAATAAAAGAATAGTCTGAAGAACAGCAGAAGCATGGCAAGTAGCGTTGCTCCTTGACCGCTCCAGGACCCCCCCTAGCTCTAGATACTGTTTGTGTAGAGTTTCTCACACTCTCCCTGTGCCCACATTCCCCTAGGATCTCCAGTTTCCTCCCACCTCCCAAAAACATGATGGTTATGTGAACACCCTGGGAAGGTCGCTAATCCACCGCAGGGTGACATACAGAGACAAACAACCACTCACACTCACGGACAATCTAGAGTAGCCAATTAGCCTAATCCTCTCTTTGCATGTCTTTGGACTGTGGGAGGAAATCGTAGTACCGTGAGGAAACCCACACGGACATGGGGAGAACATGTAAACTCCACACACAAAGGCACCCAGGTCGACCCCAGGTCGATCGAACCCAGGACCTTCGTGCTGTGGGGGGACAGCACTAACCACCACACCACCGTGCCACCAGTTCTCCAATATATTCAACATGGTAATTACTGGCAAGAATTTGCTGTGGTATTACTGCTGTAGTTTGCAAATGAGTCGACTCTTTGAGCCGGCTCTTTAAGGTGAACATTGAGATCCGACTCACGTGTTTACATTTAGAAAGCGTCGCTGATTGTACTGGTTTGTTTAATTTTATTTTATTATTTTAAAAATAATGTATACGACTCAATGGAAAGTAATATGAGGAATACGGAATCTAATCGCCGTGTCCAATTGAAGGTGAGTCAAAAAGAGTCGATTCTCATTGGTGAACCGAGTCACGTGATCCGACTCACTCAAAAGAGCCGGAATGGCCCTCACTATGCGGTTTAAGCGGAATAACACGCACACGCACGTTGTGGAGTGGAGTTTGCTATTCGGATCGTACCACAGCAGTTTGCCAACAGTTACAATGCTAAATTTATGAATGGCCGACAGGACATTCCGTATTTAATCAACCCTTCCTAAGTAGATTTAGGGCGATAATGTGCACGCGGGGAATACGGACTCTTATTATGAAGAGCCGTTAATAGACACTGTTCAGCAGGCGGCGCTGTTAGTGCTGTGCAGTAAGCTGCACTATGCCGTTAGAGCCTTTCTCTCCATCCGTGATGGCGGAGGACAGCGAGTCTGCGGCCAGCCAGCAGAGCCTGGAGCTGGACGACCAGGACACCTGCGGCATCGACGGAGACAACGAGGAGGAAAATGAACACACACAAGGGTAAACATTTATTATTTTTCCTCCTGAAAAGCTTCCGAAGCGCCTGTCCCGAGTTTTATCTGTAATGCCATGGTAGTGGTTAGAGGCTAACACTAGCTCAGCTTTAGCATTCATATCAAAAAGGCTAGTAATAGTAATAATAACCGCAAGCAGTCCCAAAGCCCAGCTGTCATCCATCGTAAGTGCATAAACGGTGCCGCTGGTTAACACTTCTGCGTGCTTTATAGTTGGTTCAATGTGTTGCTGTGTTCATTTCGTGCTTGTCATTTGAGCTGAACAGCGTTGGTAGCCACAGTAACGGGCCACGTTTGAATGAACAGCTCGACCACTTACTATAACCCTAGCTCTGTGTGTATTTACTAGCCTAGCATGACTAGCGGTGCTGCCAGTTACCTAGCCAACGTCCCTAATCTCATTAACGTACTAGCTATGTTTAATCTCGTTCTGTTTACGCAAGAGTTTGCACAGAGAGAGCATTGTGCAACAAAAAAAGAAAAAGAAAAACTGCTCAACAGGCTCGCTTCCATTCAATTAGATGACGGTAAACCACAGCGCTGTTAAATTCTCGATTCTGATTGGTCAGAAGGTGTTGAGTAAATTTCTGTTAAAAAAAAAAAGCGGTTCGGAAAGTAGTTCCGCCAGCTAGAGGAAAATAAATGCGCTCGTTTCTATAGCAACAGCTACTTCACGGGAGTTGGAGCGTTGTGATGGTGGTGGCGGTGTTACTACTGTGAAGTTTTCTCTCAGGAGACGTTTGTTTTACATTTATAGGATGAATTTCCAGTGTTAGTGCTCTGGAGTAATCAGAGGTAAAGTTAGTTTTCCACCGCAGGAAAGTCTTCGGGATGAAGGACAATCAAGTGATAAGTGGATCTAACTTGTGTCATGGGCGCTCGCGCCGCAGTATGATACTGTAGGTGCGTGAAATGTCGCTTTAGTAAAGGAAAACTTGTTAGCATTGGCTAATTGCTTCAGAGTGTGCTGTTATTTGATAATAATTAACTTTATAATTATTAATAATTATTGTTGTTGTTGTTATTAATAATAATAATATTATTATTATTATTATTATTAACATCCTGTGATGGGTTATGTTTCTTTTGTTGTTGTTGTTTTACATTTAGGAAGTGGGTGTGTTACTCTTTTTTTTTTTTGCCCTTTTAATTTGACACAGTAAACTGCTGACAGAAAAGGCATTCCAGATGTTAAAACGTCCTCACTGTTGCTAGGCAGATTAACAAGCCTCATTTAGCTCAACTGGAAAAGATGCTAAGTAATGATTTCCACAATACCTAATATCATCTTTCGGGTCTCTGTTACCGACACACCATCTCTGTCTGTATACTGCTGCACGTCTTACACATGACGTTTCCATCCGTGATCTGCTTTTGTGTAGGAGTCCTGGTGGAGACCTTGGTGCGAAGAAGAAAAAGAAGAAACAGAAGAGGAAGAAAGAAAAACCCAGCTCAGGAGGAACCAAGTCTGATTCTGCGTCTGATTCTCAGGAGATAAAGGTCCCTAAACATTGCACTTATACCTGTTATGAGCTGTTATTTCCTGTTCCCAGAGACGATTATTCATAGCTACTATGTTGGTAGCTTATTGCTTTCAGTTTTGTTCTGAAGTAGTTTAAATGCAGTCCTCGTTACAGACTTGGCATATCCACTGACTCGCCTGTCTTCTCTATCAGAATCCAGCCATTCCCATGCAAAAGCTGCAGGACATTCAAAGGGCAATGGAGCTGCTGTCGACATGTCAAGGACCTGCCAAGAACATAGATGAGGCCACGAAGCACAAGTACCAGTTCTGGGACACTCAACCTGTCCCTAAACTCAGTAAGTTCCTCTTGCAGTCAGAGCTGAAGAGGTGTGATGGATAAATGCAGTCAGATTCATCAGTCTTTGACTTTTCATATGAACTCAGAAATCTTACTCGTCTTAATGTCTACCCTCTATATGAAAGTTGAATATTTCCCTGTAGAGGAACACTACGAAGTAGCACACAGCATAGCCAGTGCAATAATCGTGTCCTAATAATGACCGATTCGTACAATTTAGTGTTTCTGCAGAGAATGCAGTTATTTATTTATTTATTCATTCATTCATTCATTCATTCATTCAGGTTCACACTTCCAGTGATTGCAAATGTGAAGCTTAGGTAATCTCTGCAGTGTTGTCTGCTAACGAGATCGCATTACTTTTTAACATTCCAGTGAACTCACTTGTTCACTCTCACTTCTTACTTTTTATATCCTAAACGAATAGCCTTTATTTTGCACTTGAGCTGAAATCATCTGTGTCTTGTGTTTGTTAAAAGGAGGGGGAAAAACAGCATTTTTATGATGTTTGTTTATATTTGGAGTAACATGACCAACTGAGATTAAAAAAAAAATGTGATTTCCCCCCCCCCCAGTGTCCCTGCTGGATAGATATTCGATACATATTAGATATTTATGAAATGACCTCCAGCAGATATTCTTCTCGAACATGGCCGCATACAGGTTACCTATGTCAGGGTGAAATTTCATTTGTTTGATCACAGACGAGGTGGTGACCACACACGGGCCGATTGAGCCGGATAAAGAAAACGTCCGACAGGAGCCGTATTCCCTGCCGCAAGGTTTCATGTGGGACACACTGGATCTCAGCAATGCTGAAGTGGTGAGTGTGTGTAAAAGACCAACTCGTATGTGCTTTTCTGCTTATTGATTAGTGCTCGGTCATGCTCTGTGCACTTGAATTCTTCGCAATGTGCAAATCCATGTCGAGTGATTTGATTTCTCTTCTAATTTTCTCTTGCAGCTGAAGGAGCTGTACACCCTGCTGAATGAGAATTACGTTGAGGACGATGACAACATGTTCAGATTTGACTATTCTCCAAACTTTCTCAAATGGTAAGATAAACATGGTTTGTTGTTCATTTATTAGCTGCATCGTACAAAGCCTTGTTATATACTTTGTCTATAAGCTTGTGTTCAGAATGAGGAAATATACCTTTTTAAAATGTAAAACAATACGTGCAATTTGAGTTTACTCTTCCTTTTAGAATGCAAAAGAAAATGTAGATTTCTAAATGTTTCTAATAGAATTCAACCTGGTAAATAGCCTGTTCGCAGCTTCATCAAGTTTAAAAATGTATTCTCCCAGCCAAGTGGTCTTAGCGTGCCACCTTGGTTCTAAGCGATGCCGTGTTTGCTTGTTTATTAAAACATTCCTGGTATTCCTCCTCATCTATTTCCTTTAGGGCCCTGCGCCCGCCTGGCTGGCTGCCTCAGTGGCACTGTGGTGTGAGAGTCTCGTCCAACAAGAAGCTGGTGGGCTTCATCAGTGCCATTCCTGCTGATATCCACATCTACGACACGTGAGTGAGGGTACAAAAGTTACCAGTGCAGTTTGGAAATAAAAATATGCAGATAATAATTTAAGGTTTCGCATGCTAGCATAACTTAGAGATAACAAGAGAGGAAGCAAGTGTGTAGCTGCTGTAATGTAAGTGGTAATATGAACTAACTTTAAATTGTAAGCATAAAATCATTAAAAAAAAAAAAGCAGGACGTGTCATTCGTTAATAAATTTAGTGTGGTAACTAACGGTTTGTTTTTGTTTGTTTGTTTTTTTTAAACCAAAATTTGTTGCCAATAAATATTCTTTTTTTTTTTTTTTTTTTTTTTCCTTTCATCCCCTCCCGATCCTTGTTCAGGTTAAAGAAGATGGTCGAGATCAACTTCCTGTGCGTGCATAAAAAACTTCGCTCCAAGCGCGTAGCTCCGGTTCTGATCCGGGAGATCACGCGCCGGGTCAACCTAGAGGGCATTTTCCAGGCGGTTTACACCGCTGGAGTGGTATTGCCCAAACCTGTATCCACATGCAGGTATTAAGTCACACACATACACACAACAGTGAATCATTAATGTCTAAATGCTAACATGATGCTAAAAAAAAATATATTATTTTTACTCTGTACTGAAACTTTGTACTGGTTTTGTAGGTACTGGCATCGCTCTCTCAATCCGAGGAAGCTTGTAGAAGTAAAATTTTCCCACCTTAGCAGAAACATGACACTACAAAGAACCATGAAGCTCTATAGGTTACCCGATGTAAGGCTTTCCTGACCTTATGTTTTGGAGATAATATATGTATTTGTGTATAAAGATGCCCATGATGGGCCACAGGTACAACATTATTATACAGTACAATGCTGTTGGCCTGGAGATATGTATAGATGTACTGCTTTATCTATTTGGGAATACGCCTTCACAATATTTTATGTAATTAAGGTGTCGAGAAATATTTGTTACTTTTAGCAGAAGAAACGCATTTTTCTGAATCCTTCTCGTCCCCCCCCCACACACACACACAGAGCACGCGCACTCCTGGGCTGAGGCCGATGGTGGCTGGTGACGTGCAGCAGGTGACGGCACTGCTGCAGAAATACCTGAGCCAGTTCCACCTGCAGCCTGTCATGGGGGAGGAGGAGGTGCAGCACTGGTTTCTCCCACAGGAGAACATCATCGACACATACGTGGTGGAGGTACAGAGCATCCAATAAGCTTCCACAAACCTCAATTGCCTCTCCATTTAGTTTAGCCTTTAACATAAGACTTTACTTATTTGATCATTTCTACATGTCATACTTGAACTATATTTTGCACTTGAATCTCTTTTCGTTGTCTTCTTGGTCAGGGTTCTGGTGGCATGTTGACCGACTTCATCAGTTTCTACACGCTGCCGTCCACAGTGATGCACCACCCGCTGCACAAAAGCCTGAAGGCAGCTTATTCGTTCTACAACGTTCACACGGAGACACCACTAATGGATCTGATGAACGATGCACTCATTCTTGCAAAACTGGTAGGTCTGCGATTTTAATGCCACAGTACAGGCTTAACACGGCTATAAAATCGTATCAGATGCCATTATCGAAAAGAGCGCTGTGGGGATTAATACAGGATTAGGCACTTATCATAATGTATAGGAATTTGTATTTATTTATAGTAAAAATCCATGCCAGAGCGATGTGTTCCGACCGCACACAAAGCAGCCTGGTTTCTACTTGACGTGTGCATGTAGAAGCAGCAGTAACGCAAGCAATATTGTTCTTATTATTTTTATTATTATCTCTGTGTAGACCAGTGGTTCTTAAACTTTTTTGATCGCGACCCAAATTCAAGTCCGGTGGGTATGTCGCGACCCAACACCCGGGGGGGGTGCGCTGTTCAATTTTGCCGACCGGGGGGGTGTGCGCGCGCTGTTAAATTTTGCCGACCGGGGCGGGGGAAGTTTTTTCTCTAAGAAAAGTGTTTTTTGTTTTTTTGGCATGCCCTCGCGACCCATACTTTAAGAACCCCTGGTGTAGACTGTACTGTGTGTGATTTTTACTATAATTACTAGAGCTGCCACTAACGACTAATTTTCTAACGACCAATTTTTCGACTAATTTTTCGATTAATCGACTAATCTTAACGATTAATTTTAAAAAA